>WNWK01009834.1:0-74068 GCA_009830355.1 Cherax destructor
CTGGCTGGGTTACAAGTATCTTTGGCAGGTTAAATCACCACCACCAGATGTAGACCAAACAAGATGTAAACTTTGCCAGTTGGATTATTGTCACACCCTGCGTCATTATGTACTGGAGTGCGATAAAATTAATGAATTCAGAGACTACTCATTCAGAAATGTTCAAGATATGTCAAAGTATTTTATCCACAGTGGTATATTACAGACCATTCTGGAAAAATACCCTGACTTTGCTCCCTGTAAATAAAGCATTGACACGTGTGTGTGTGTGTGTGTGTGTGTGTGTATGTACATGTGTGTATGTGTATGTGTGTATGTATATACATGTATGCGTGTGTATGTGTATATGTATATGTGTGTGTGTGTGACCCAACAATTAAAATTTGCACCAATAACTCATTACAGTTGTGGCTGGGTGTAGACTAATAGATTGCTCATTGCTTTATAATTTGTTCATGAGTGCAACCATGTACAGACGTAAGTAAATTTACTTACATGATTCATTACCTTGTAACTAGTGAATTAATTACCATTGTACCTTGTTCAGCTATCAAAACTTTGGGGCCCAGTCTCTGGACCCTATATATACCTCTGTAATCTGCAAATACCTTTGTAACTTGTCATGATTGTGACCATCTGAGTTCATTACCTTTGTAACTTGCTCAGCTATCAAACTTTGAGGTCCAGTCCCTGGACCCATTATGTACCTCTGTAATCTTTTGACTACCGCCCACAGGATGGGTATGGGGTGCATAATAAAGATATCAAACTAATAACTGTAAGGTTAGCATCTCGAAGGAATGTGGACAGTTCATTTTCATTCGTGATATAATAAGCACGGCCTACATTTGTTTTCTTAACTAGGATTTTCCCTTCTCGGGTGAAGCACTGGTGGATTTTGTCATTATTCTCACGTTTAAGCTTTCTTACTCTGTATAGGAGGTTCTGACGTTTTTTTGTGAGGCACTCGTTTACATAGAGATCTTTTTTTGCATTAATTGATGTTTTAATAAGATCTGTTTTACTGTCTATCGTGTGAAATCTAAGCATAACACTCTTTTTTCTACCTTGTGTGCCAAGTAATCGTGATTCTGTTATTTCCGATGCTGGTACTACTAAATTTAAGTGGTCTTTTATGGTCTGAAGAGCAGCATCTTTGCAGTTGGTATGGTTTATGCCACTTGGAAAGAGTGCACTGCTAATTATTACCGCGCTGGATAACTTATCTTGCTCATTTTTATCTTCTTGGTTAGAAAAATAGTCGGTCAGCTGGGTATCCATGTTGGTTTTCCAGTTCTTGACAGCATCTTCAACCTTCGTGTTTAGGGATGTTATTTGGTCTGTATGGCTGGCTATGACTGATTGGAGGGTCTTTCCAAAATCAGCCATTCCAGCTGATGTAAACTTCTGCTCAAAGCTTAGGATCTTGCTTTCTAGGTGGGCTAACTTTGTTTCATGCTTAGATAGTGTTGTACGAAGATTCATGTTTTCCTCAGTTAAGGTGGTGATGTATGACTTAAAAGTGACAGGATCATTTGTCATACCTGAGATCAATTCAGATGGGTCAAATCCTTTGAAGGCAGTGTTGTTTGAGGGAGATTCAGTCATGATTGGTGTTGTTGCTGTCCCGTCGTCTTGGGTGGTGGTTGAGTAGGGTGAGGGCTCTCTCGGAGAGTCAGCCATTGTGTTTGTTGACATGTTGCCTGGGGTGGTGGTTGGGTGGGTGGGTGATGCACCGGCGTCCTGCTGGGTAGTCAAATGAAATAGTCGAGATCTTGGTGATTTCTTGCTGTTCTTATTGCTGCTTCTTCTGTTATTAGGTCTCATAGTAGTACAGGGGATGTTGTAGATAGGACGTAGAAGCTATAGTTGCTCAGAGCTTGTTGTGGGTGCTCATCTGGCAGCGGGCTGTGTTTTGGGTTTGCTGGCACTCTGACTATTGAGACTGTACTCACAGATCAAGTGGGCAGGAAAAGACAACATAAACCTTCCACTAGAAATGACAATAAAAACAAATGTAAATATTATAATGACCCACAGCTACGCAATCTAACACATGCAGCTAGGAGGATTGGTAAAGGATACCGTGAGTGTAGAACCCCAGACCTTCTCAGAACATTCCAAGCTGCACTAACAAATGCAAGAAATAGAAAGCAAGAACTTAGGCAACAGGAATGGGAACAATTCGTTAGTGGATTAAATAGGTCTACCCCTTTAAGTCTGGCATGGAAAGGTATAAATAAAATAACCAGGAAAAAGACTGGCAATGTTGCTCATCCCTTTCCACTTGAAAAAACAAATGACCTCATAAATGACTGGTCCAAAATCTCCAGGCATGAAAACCTGCCATCTCATATTAGAGAAAACTTAGAGAGTGCTTCTGAAGAAATGTTGAAACTGATTAATTTTATGAGCCAAAATATTGATGAGAGTGATTGCCTCTTCACCGAGTATGAATTAGATAACGCATTAACTAAAGGTTGATCAACTGCTCCTGGAGAGGATGGTATAACCTATGATATTCTCAGAACTTTAACGCACGTGCCTAATAATCCTTTGTTGGCACTGTATAATACCAGTTACATTGAGGGAGTTCTTCCTACTTCCTGGACCAATAGTCACATTGTGCCTATCCCTAAGCCCCAACAGCCTGATACATTTAGACCGATCTCCTTAACTAGCTGTCTTTGTAAAATTTTTGAAAGAATGATACTTAACAGACTGTACTATAGAATCAGACACCAACTCTCCCCCTCCCTCTATGGGTTCATGAAAGGTAAGCGTGTGCAGAATTGTATCTCCACCTTTCTCACCGCACACACCTCTACTAGTTTTACCACATTTCTTGATCTAAAATCTGCATTTGATATCGCGAACAGAACTGTTATACTACATGAACTAGCCAAAATAAATATTAGTGGTAGCCTACTTTGCTGGATAATAGGATACCTGTCAGAGTATCTTCTGTCCTCTACCAAGGCTTTAGAAGCGAGTCTAAAGAAATGTCCCTAGGTACACCACAGGGAGGAGTTCTCAGTCCCATGCTATTTAATATTCTGATTAATGCTCTCCTAAATGCTCTACCTGCCTCACTTAAACATATACTATAAGCTATGCTGATGACATCATGATCCATACAACAGGGCATAAAAAGATGAGTACCGTTCTTAATGAAGTTCAAGCAACTTGTAATCGACTAGGCCTCGTAATATCTTCCTCTAAAACAAAGATATTAACAAGCAAACGACATCCCCCACCCATCTATTTGCAGGGTGAAAACATTAGCTACGTTAAAACTTACAGATATCTTGGTGTAGATGTACCCGGAATCAGGGTTTATGACTGTATCCCGTCGTCTGGTCGTGTCACTGTAGTTCAAATTAAGCTTACAACGGCGTTCTCGCCAACCCCATTCACTATTTGACCAATTATTACCCTATTACTGGGCCTCCTGGACCGATTGTCCCACTTTATACACGTCATACACTTTAATATCACTCCATATTACGAAGTGAAGTAATTAAGTCCTGTCTGGCTGCCGCAATCGTCACCCTCCCGCAGCCATCACCTGATATCTGGTGGGTAGGCTGGGTTTCCTTTGACTGCCCTCTCTCTGCCCTCGCTTGACCCAGCTCCGCATACCCACGCGACCGTCGGGATGGTTCTGTCTTCATCTCAAGTAAAATACGAACCAACAGCCACACATTAAGAATATTCACATTAGAAAGGCTATCGAATATAACCTTTCGGGAAAATACCCAATATTTTCCACAGAGAGAGAGAGTTTGATCTTTATTATGCACCCCATACCCATCCTGTGGGCGGTAGTCAAAAGATTACAGAGGTACATAATGGGTCCAGGGACTGGACCTCAAAGTTTGATGGCTGAGCAAGTTACAAAGGTAATGAACTCAGATGGTCACAATCATGACAAGTTACAAAGGTATTTGCAGATTACAGAGGTATATATAGGGTCCAGAGACTGGGCCCCAAAGTTTTGATAGCTGAACAAGGTACAATGGTAATTAATTCACTAGTTACAAGGTAATGAATCATGTAAGTAAATTTACTTACGTCTGTACATGGTTGCACTCATGAACAAATTATAAAGCAATGAGCAATCTATTAGTCTACACCCAGCCACAACTGTAATGAGTTATTGGTGCAAATTTTAATTGTTGGGTCACACACACACACATATACATATACACATACACACGCATACATGTATATACATACACACATACACATACACACATGTACATACACACACACACACACACACACAGTGTCAATGCTTTATTTACAGGGAGCAAAGTCAGGGTATTTTTCCAGAATGGTCTGTAATATACCACTGTGGATAAAATACTTTGACATATCTTGAACATTTCTGAGTGAGTAGTCTCTGAATTCATTAACAGCAATGATGCATAATCCTTCTATTACCTGGAGAGAGTTTCGGGGGTCAACGCCCCTGCGGCTCGGTCTGAGACCAGGCCTAATGGTGGATCAGGGTCTGATCAACCAGGCTGTTACTGCTGGCCGCACGCAAACTTACGTACGAACCACAGCCCGGTTAGTCAGGTACTGAATTTAGGTGTCTGTCCAGTGCCTTCTTGAAGACAGCCAGGGGTCTATTAATAATCCCCCTTATGCATGCTGGGAGGCAGTTTAACAGTCTTGGGCCCCGGACACTTTTTTTGTTGTCTCTCAATGTACTCTTGGCTCCCCTGCTTTTCATCGGGGGAATGTTCCATCTCCTGCCGAGTCTTTTGCTTTCATGGGGAGTGATTTTCGTGTGCAGGTTTGGTACCAATCCCTCCAGGACCTTCCAAGTGTATATTATCATGTATCTCTCTCACTTGTGTTCCAGGGAATACAGATCGTCCATACATGAAACCGTACAACCGGGGAGATAGAAACTGTTTTAATTCTGGGCATGAGACGATTTAAAATCATCCTCTCAAATGTTTTAAACAAGCAGCTAGTAAGAGATATTGGGCGAAATCCATTTTGTTGTCTGGGGTTTGGAATGGGAATGATGGGGCTATTGGTCCAAGATTTAGGGAGCTCCCCAGTTACACACCTCATGTTGTAAAATTTAATTAAAGGATTACCTGGTACTCGGCATAACAATCGAGTATGGTGTAAGTACAACCATCATTCCAGGCGATGTGGAGTTGCCCTTAGTGCTGCATCGAGTTCAAAGTTAGTGAAGGGGAAGTGAACACAATTTTGTAGTACCTACAGTAGGTGGTCAGGCTTCAAACACCTTTTATTGTACAACAGTAAAGGAATGGAACGGATTGCCTGCACATATCAAAGCCGAACCCACTGAAGTAACCATGATTATAATGTCACTTAAGAATAAATCAGGGAATCTGTCTCAAGTCCCACCACTATTGTACAAGCGAGAGGCTCATGTCCTTTCGCCTGCTATTTCATTACTTTTTAACAATTCACTAGAAACTAGCACTTTCCCGGCACCCCTCAAGACAGCAAGGGTAACATAAATTTTCAAAGGTGGTGACCCCACAGATGTAAATAACTACAGGCCAATCTCGAACTTACCGTTGCTATCCAAAATTTTTGAGAAACTCGTGCACAAGAGATTATATTCGTTTATTACAGTACAAAACATACTCAACCCCTGCCAATTTGGCTTTAGAAAAAACAAAAGCACAAACGATGCAATTGTAAAAATGCTGGACCTACTTTACACAGCACTTGAAAACAAAGAATATCCGTTAGGACTCTTTATTCACCTAAGGAAAGCTTTTGATACAGTAGACCACGGCATCCTACTCCAAAAACCTGACCATTATGGTATAAGAGGCCACGCTCTTATGTATTTCAAATCCTTTCTTACTAGCAGGTATCAATACGTCACCATTAAAGACACAACCTCATCTACACAACCACTTTATACTGGAGTGCCACAGGGAAGTGTCCTTGGTCCCCTGCTCTTCCTCCTATACATCAATGATCTTCCCAACGTATCCCAACACCTGAAACCAATTCTCTTTGCTGACGACACGACTTATGTCATCTCCCACCCAAATCTTGCCTCATTCAACACCATTGTTAATGAAGAGCTACTAAAAATATCAACCTGGTTGAGAACCAACAAACTTACACTTAACACTGACAAAACCTGGGTAGCATGCCCAGGCATGCTAGGCATGCTAACGGCCATCTTTGTAATTATTCTCTTCTAAATTTAAAACACCCATTGTAATTTTTACAGAGAAATAAATAATCTTAATCTTAATTTTAATCTTAAAAAAGTTACCTATTGAATGAAGCTACAGAAAGAGAGGAGAGTGATTTCTTGAATAGCTAACATTCATGTACCTATTATTGTAAGCTGATCCTCTCTTTAATGTTAATGTAAATAAATCAGTTTACCTTATTTTTAGTATATCTCCTTTTATTGTAAATTATTTTCACACAGTTGAGTTATTTAGCTGTTTTAACTTTTAATGTTTAAATATTACAATGACCCTAATGGAAGTAAGTCACTTTGACTTTTTTGGGTTATCCTAGATAATTTACACTATGTATGATAATTATACTTATGTATACCTGTGCCTAAATAAAATCGCTTACTTACTAATGCCTTTTTTGATTGGTAAACATGTAACATGCAGACTTTAATGTCTTTCATGTGTCAATAAGCTAGGTTCTCTACACATATGCTGCTATGTATGATAATCTATGTAAATGTATTTGTGTATACCTGAATAAACTTACTTACTTACTTACTTAAGCCTTAATCCCAACTAACCAATCAACCATTCAAATTCAAATTCAAATTCAAATTTAAATTCAACTTTATTTCTGGTAATATTACAAAGTGGGGTGTACTTATATTATTTATACATTTTATGAAGTAGATATTACAAGATGGTCAATAATATGCCTAGGTATGCCTAGGCTTTTCAGGCAGTCTTATGATAGGTCTTACTCAATAGTGACACAATGATTATACTGATATTAAGGTTAGGTAATTGTAGTGATTAACTAGGTTTACAAAATTGAGGTACTGAGATTCAAACATTTAAGAATTTAACAATTAGTTTAAGAATTTAACAATTAGTTTATATATTAATGGTAAAGGTGATGTATTAGCATAATACCATTTCTATATTGGAGTGTCTTAGGCAAACGTATGACTAGCTTAAGAATTATGAAACAATAGTTGTATTAGAATTTTGGTTAGTCATGTGCAAATTAAGGGGAATCACATATATCAATAAGTGTATTTTGCTGAGGATATGTGCAAGATAAAGTAGTTTTCATGTGGTTAGCTACCGGTTGGGTGCGTAAGTGAGATAAGATGTTTATTAAGGGTGCTTTTGAAAATGGAGGTTGTGTCTACAGTTCTAGAGTTTTCAGGCAGGAAGTTCCAGATTTTAGGCCCTTTTATGCGCATTGAATTTTTGTATAGATTTAGTCGGACACGGGGAATGACAAAGAGATGTTTGTGTCTGGTATTATGTCTATGGGTCCTGTCACAACTATCAAGAAAGTGTTTTAGCTCAGGGTTAAAGTTGGAATTCATGGTTCTGTAAATGTAGATAGCAGAGTAGTAAGTATGGATGTTTTGAACAGTGAGTAGATTTAGGTCTTTGAAGAGTGGGGGGGTGTGCTGCCTAGCGTTGGATTACGATAATTCTTACTGCGGCTTTTTTTTTGTTATTATTGGCTTTAGGTGGGTAATTGCTGTTGATTCCCTTGCACAAATGGCATATGTGAGGTAGGGATAGATGAGTGAATAGTATAGTGTGAGTACGGCTGATTGTGGTACATAATACCGTATCTTAGAGAGGATCCCCACAGTTTTGGACACTTTCTTTGTTATGTGTTGGATATGGGTGCTGAATTTCAGGCTGCTGTCAAGGTGAAGGCCC
The DNA here is from genome assembly GCA_009830355.1 of Cherax destructor. NCBI lineage: Eukaryota > Metazoa > Arthropoda > Malacostraca > Decapoda > Parastacidae > Cherax > Cherax destructor. The sequence continues at coordinate 7,914 of WNWK01009834.1, forward strand.
AGGAATTTGCCCATCATGAAAACGTAAGGAAATATGCCGAGTGGGGTATGACAATGACTCTTGATAACCTGTGTAATATTTCTCCTTTGCAATATCTCAGCAAATGAGCATAGAGTACCAGGATGTGCATATAATGCACAATAATATCATTTTCCCTGATGCGGCACACAGTAAAAGTGAGAGGTGCACAGGTAATGTATGTACGGCTCCTCCATTTACTGCAACCCTTAACTCTAACAATAACACCATTTTAGACGCTTGCGGCTGGTTCTTTGTATTTTATGTCTGTATACTGCAACTACCCTTGGGAGAACACACGGTAATCATAAATTATGCTACTGTTAAACTCATGAGCTTGATGTGATAATTATGTGCACATAAGTAGATCACTCAGCATGTGGTAAATTAAAGTTGAAGACCATTTGAATAATCGATTTTTTTTTTTAAACTTTAAATTTGCATGACGAAGAAGAGGGCTTTATTTAGGTTAATCCCGAATAGTTAGAAACACAGGATAACCAAAGAAAGTCAGTCGTTGTGCCTTATAGCCATTGTCTGCGCTGTATGACCCCTGTGGTTTAGCGCTTCTTTTTTATTATAATAATAATATAGCCATTGTGGTATATTTTAGGTTCTATCCCAGGATGCGACCCACAACTGCCAACACATTCCCAGATATTTATTGATTGCTGGTAACGGGCAGCAAGTGTTAGTTGACTTGAATAACCATCCTGCCTCATAGGGTACATCCCTTTCTTTATCCTCTCAGTTGTGAGGCAAATGCATTAACCTCCTCTACGAGGTTTGGACCTGATCCTTACTAGCATTGAGCCTAAATGCCTCCCTTCCCTAGGTGCTGTATGACCCGTGCAGGTTTAACTCTCCTCTCATGCATGAAATAATGGTAATGCACTGAATGAGGTATATCCAGTTGCAGCCAGTTTTCTGGATCACCTCACTGATGTATATATATTCTAAGTTGGATGATCATTTCATAGTTTTGCCATCAAAATAATTTATACAGTAGGTCCCCACTTTTCGGCGTTTCACCTTACGGCGATCTCAAATTATGATCAAAACTTTCTATACGGCGAGCGGTCTTTCAAATATGGCGAGCGCCACCTGGTTTGTTTACATTCCCCATGAGCACATCTCTATTATGTAATAATAATCACTCTTGGGCACTTTAAATATCTTATTTTACATCAATATAGACATTTTCATTAATCCATCTATGATATTTTCTTCAAAATTATGTACGAAACACGTTACATAGCATATAAAAATTTTGTTTATATACTCTGGAGGTGTGGTAGCTGGGCAGAGGGAAAACATTACATCACTCCCCTTAATACATAACGCTTTTGTTTACAATTGTTTATGATGGCATCTAAAGATAGCTGTTAGAAACGATTAAACTCAGTGAACATGGTATGTCGATGGTAATAATGTGCCTCTGGGCCACATTAAATATTGTGGCGCATTAAATATCGTATAAAACATTAATATAGACATTTTGCTTAATCCATCTAAATACACCCCACAGTAGAATAAACTAACATAAATATGAGATGTGGTAGCCAGGCGACTTGTAGTCCAATATCAGAGAAAATGTGTACACTATAATATTTCTGGGGTAACTAGAAAATTATTCCTTTTGTATGCCTTCACTCAAAGTGTTATTTCTTCTAAAAATGGTGTTACATGAGAATGGGAGTGTTTCTCTTTATTTATTCTACTGTATCAACATGGAGACAACTTGTACACAATGTAAAGTGACGAAAACCAGACGCGTTAGCCTGGTCTGTTTACATTACATGTGGGTGGGGTGGGGTAGGGAGGGCTGCCCTGGCTGGTTACCATACTTTCCAAACCTGACTTCCTACAAATAAAACTCGCCTCTCACCCTACATTAAGACTACAAATATTTTAAGGTAATTAATGAATACAGTGGACCCCCGGAGTTCGTACTGCTCCAAACGCGAACAATTATGTAAGTGTATTTTTGTAAGTGTATTGTTGGGGTCTAAAAGGACTAATCTAATTTACAATATTCCTTATGGGAACAAATTCGTTCGGTAACGGCACTTGAGCAGCATTCTGGAACGAATTAACCCTTTCAGGGTTTCGGCCATACTAGTACGGCTTACGCGCCAGGGTTTTGGTCGTACTAGTACGCCTAAATTCTAGCGCCCTCAAATCAAGCAGAAACAGGCTGGTAGGCCTAGATGTGAGAGAATGGGTCTGTGCGGTCAGTGTGTGCAGTATAAAAAAAATCCTGCACCACACAGTGCATAATGAGGAAAAAAATTATTTTATAAAAATTACAGTATTACAATAGAACAGTTTAAACTATTTATAATATGAAGTACAATTGAGTATTTATAACGATGAAATTTGAACGTCAATTTTGAAGCATTACATTTTACAATAGAACAATTTAAAAATTTGCAATATGAAAGTACAGTGGACCCTCGGTTTTCGTTGAAAATTCTTTACAGAATGCTGTTTGAGTGCCGTTTCCGAACGAATTTGTTCATATAAGAACAAATGTAAATTAGATTAGTCATTTCAGACCCCCGAAAATACACTTACAAAAGCACTTATGAAAATACACTTACATAATTGTTTGAGTTTGGAGGTGAACGAAAACTGAGGGTCCACTGTATTACAATTTAGTATTCAAAACAATGAAATTTGAACATCCGATTTTGAAGTAATAAGTACAGTGGACCCTTGATTTTCCTAATTAATCCATTCCAGAGAGTGTGACTAAAGGCGAAATTTATGATTTGCGAAACCATTTTCCCCATAAGAAATAATGTAAATCCAATTAATCCGTTCCAGACACCCAAAAGTATTAAAAATAATTTTTTTACTGAAATAAAGATTTACATACACAGAAAACAATGAGACATGAGGAATAAAACAATAATAACATGACACTTACCTTTATTGAAGACTCTTCTTAGTGTATGGAAGATGAGAGAGGATGGAGAAATTACTGTTTGGAAGGGGAATCCACTTCCATATAGACTTCACGTACCAAGTCCTTTTCTTTGGTTACTTCCCTTCTTTGTTATTTAATGCCACTAGGACCAGCTTGAGAGTCAATGGACCCCTGTCGCACAAAAAGTTGTTCCAGACAGCTCTGTTTCTGGCGTCTCTTTAAAATTTCCCTAAAATGGGACACGAGATTGTCATTGAATATGTCGCAGACATGGCCTGTAACATCTTTGTTAGGGTGATGTTCCTCCATAAATGTTTGCACCATACTCCACATTGCACAAATCTCCTTAATCTCTGAAGAAGGCACCTTCTTCCCTCTCTCTTCCTCCTCCTCTGAAGCAATTTCCTGAGCTGTGTTCTGTTGCTGTTCCAGATGAAGGTCTTGCAGCTCTTCAGTGGTTAGCTCTTCATTGTGGTCCTCCACCAACTCTTCCACATCTTTGCCACTCACATTCAACCCCATGGAATTCCCCAATGCCACAATAGATTCCACAACTGGCATAGGGTTGTCAGGATCAGCCTCAAACCCTTCAAAATCTTTGTCGAGGACACAGTCTGGCTACAATGTTCTCCAAGCAGAGTTCAAAGTCCTGGAACTCACTCCCTGCCAAGCCTTATCTACAAGAGTTATGCAATGGAGGATATTGAAGTGATCTTTCCAGAACTCTCTTAGGGTCAATTGAGTGTTTGAGGTCACATCAAAGCACCTTTGAAACATTGCTTTGGTGTAGAGATTTTTGAAGTTTGAAATGATCTGCTGGTCCTTGGGCTGGATGAGAGGAGTGGTATTAGGGGGCAAGAACTTCACTGTGATGAAATGAAACTCCTCCACCATTTGGTCATCCAAGTCTGGAGGATGAGTAGGAGCATTGTCCATTACCAGGAGGCACTTTAGTTCCAATTTATTTTCAAGGAGGTACAGTGGTACCTCGAGTTACGATATTTTTTCGTTTGAGAATGCTGTTCAAGTGCCATTACCAAACGAATTTATCCCCATAAGGAATAATGTAAAATAGACTAGTCCTTTTACACCCCCAAAAATATACTTACAAAAGCATTTAAAAAAATAAACTTACATAAAAGGGCGATTTTGGGGACCATCGTAACTCGAGGTACCACTGTATTTCTTCACACTCGGGCCAAACACTTCATTGAACCAATCAAGGAAAATTTCACTTGTGACCCATGCCTTACTGTTAGCCTTCCTCATCACACACAAATTAGCCTTGGCGACACTGTTTTTCTTGAGCACACTGAGATTTTCAGAATGATACACCAGTAAAGGCCTCACTTCAAAATCCCCACTAGCTTTACTACAGAACATGAGAGTTAGCCTGTCTTTCATAGGCTTGTGTCCTGGCAGTGCCTTTTCCTCCTGCTTGATGTAGGTCCTCTTTTTTAATTTTCTTCCAAAAGAGGCCTGTTTCGTCACAATTGAACACTTGTTCGGGGAGGAATTTTTCAGCCTCTATGTACCCCTTAAATTCACGCACATATTTTTCAACCGCATATTTGTCAGAACTTGCAGCCTCGCCATGCCTTACTACACTGTGTATGCCACTACGCTTCTTAAATCTCTCAAACCAGCTTTGCTGGTCTTAAATTCACTAACATCAGCACTCGTTGCAGGCATTTTCTTTACGAGATCGTCATGCAACTGCCTTGCCTTTTCACAAATTATCGACTGCATAACACTATCTCCTGCTAATTGTTTCTTGTTGATCCACACCAACAAAACTTCTCCACATCTTCAAGTATTTGCGATCTCTCTTTTGTGAGCATATTTGCCCCTTTCACAACATCAGCTGCCTTGATTTCCTTTTTCTTGGCCACGATGGAAGTGATGGTTGTATGCGGTTTTCCATACATCCTGGCAAGCTCTGCCACACGCACTCCACTTACATATTTTGCAATGTCTTTCTTGAGTTCCATCATGTTTCAAACCTTCTTAACCAAAGCGCTGGCACTAGGAGCTTTCTTTGGTCTCATGGTGGCTTATTTAGCAGTTGCAAGCACTAAAAAGAATGGAATACGTATTACGAAATGTATCATATGAATGCGTGGGATCGTGTTCACTCGCTGATAAACAATGGCACACTGACTGTGAATGGTGTGTGGGGCCACTCGGACGTGTTCGGGACGAACGACTATTAGCGAGTCAAATGACAATCCATGAGGCAATATTTTGACGAAAAAAATGATTCGATTAGCAAAAATTACGAAATCCAATGCTTACGATATTCGGGGGTCTACTGTACATGTTGAGCAATCTTTAGCACAATATTCAGTACAGTGGACCCTCCGTTTTCATGTACAGTGGACCCTCGGTTTTCGTTCACCTCAAAACTCGAACAATTATGTAAGTGTATTTTCATAAGTGCTTTTGTAAGTGTATTTTAGGGGTCTGAAATGACTAAAGCCTGCAAGCCTGCCTCCCACCCACATTCTCAGGCAGTGTAGCATTGTTTCTGGTTGAGTGAACATTATCCTGCGAGTTCATGCAAAACATTTCTTAACAATCCATTGTTTTTGGCCCTTGATTATTGTGTGTGACTGCTAAATAAGCCACCATGGGCCCAAAGAAAGCTCCTAGTGCCAGTCCTTTGGTAAAGAAAGTGAGGAACACCGTAAAATTAAAGAAAGATATCGTAGCAAAGTACCAAAGTGGAGTCAATAAAGGCTATAGTGCCAGCCAGTGATAAAGTGTAGCATTAACAGTGTAGCAAGTAAGTTAAGCGATAGAAAAATGACAACACAAAACTTAACTCCTCCATTGTTGTTTGAGGAATATAGGGGCACTGAGACCAGTGCCACCCTCTGCCACCATCTCTTCCAAGGTAAGTGTAAATATTTCTTATTTATAAATTAAAGTGTAAATATTTCTTATTTATAAATTATGTACAGTGGGCCCCCGGCTAATGAAAAAACTTCATCTCAGAAGCCTGCTCAAGTGCCATTACCGAACGAATTTACTTCCTTAAGAAATAGTGTCACGTAGGTTAGTCTATTTCAGACCCCCCCAAAATACACTTCCACAAGCACTTACAATATTATACTTACATAATTGTACGATTTCCGGGGTGTTCGTTAGCCGGGGGTCCACTGTACATTGTTTCAGTGAGAATAGTGGTGGTGGCTTCTGCTGCCGCAAACCACCACCACTATATGTATGGCTTATGGTCAGTGGCCCTTATAAACCCAACAACAACAACACACCACCATTCGTGACATGTAATGACTATTTCGGTCGTATATATACGTCTTATGAGCCACTGTTTTGGACGTATCTATACGCCTAAATTCTAGCGGCCTCAAATCAAGTGTGAGAAAGCTGGTAGGCCCACATGTGAGAGAATGGGTCTGTGTGGTCAGTGTGCGCAGTATAAAAAAATCGGGGAGCCAGTAGTGCATTGTGGGAAAGCCATTTCAGTAGTCCATGTTCAGCATGCCTAGCGGTAAGAAATACCTGACTCCCAGGCGAATCTGGGACTCTTCTCTTCCCCAGTGATAGCTCTAACACAGATGGAAGTGTCTCTGAAGATGAATTTCATGGTTTTGTGACCGAAAGCAATGCCCAGGATACCAGAAGGAAGGAAGGAAGGAAGAAAGAAAGAAAGTAAGGAAGGAAGGAAGGAAGAGATGAGAGGAAGGAAGGAACAAAAGAAGTAAGAAAGGAAGGAAGAAAAAAGGAAGGAATGAAGGAAGAAAGGAAGGCAGGAAGGAAGAGATGAGAGGAAGGCAGGAAGGAAGAGATGAGAGGAAGGAAGGAAGAGATGAGAGGAATAAAGGAAGGAAATAAGTAAGAAAGGAAGAAAGGAAGCTAGGAAGGAGGTTGTGGGGAAGAAGACATGGGTCCCCTTTTGTGTTGACAGGTTGACAGCAGTGATGTTGGTGAGTAATGATATATGTAATACAGTGGACCCCCGAGTTTCGTAAACCCCGGAAATCGTACAAGTATGTAAGTATAAAATTGTAAGTGCTTGTGGAAGTGTATTTTTGGGGGTCTGAAATAGACTAACGTACGTGACATTTTTCCTTAAGGGAGTAAATTCGTTCGGTAATGGGGCTTGAGCAGACTTAAGGAGTGAAGTTTTTACGAAACTCGGGGGTCCACTGTATGTCATTTTGACAGCTGCCTTACCCTGACTCAGCAAATTTAGATGTCCACACACACACACACACAGCTTCAAGTGCTAAGGGAAGTTGATGGAAAGTGTCCAGTCATTATATATGTGTATATATATTATAGAACAATAGTAATAAAAAATTTTTTTGCATTGTTGGTTTGTGTAAACAAGTTCTGTAAACAATATAATGATAATAATGTTTGTGCAGTTATTGTGTTGCATACAATGAGTGTATATATTTACACAACACCTTACTTTGGTCTCACAGGCCACATAAGTTACTTGGAAAAAAAAAAATTTGGAAAATACAAGAAACCTTCGAATGGGAGTAAATATAAGTGTACCGGTGAGCGGCATGCACCGCTGTTGCCATACGCGGCTCATTTTCTGCCAACTTTACGTCTCCATATCTCAGTAAGTATTGATCGCAAAAAAAATTTTTAGGATGAAAACAATCAGAAAAATAATCTTAACACTGTGATAAGAAAAAATAATTTTTTTTTAATATTTTGCAACAAAAGGAGAGCACTCAGGATTGGGGCTTGAGACAGTCAAAGGGTTAATATTGTTTATTATGTCATATTAGATGAATTGTGATAGATAAATAAGCCGTAGAGCTGATATTAGTGTCATGTTGAAATGTTTTGTCCTGCGTCCAAATGATGCTCTTATACACATGCTAAAGCTAATATACACTGCACTTGAGAAGAAAGAAATCCCACTGGGAATCTTCATTGATTTACGCAAAAGCTTTTAATACAGTCGACCATAATTTACTGCTCACAAAATTAGCACACTATGGTATAAGAGGGCACTCACTCAACTACCTAAAGTCATACCTTAGGAACAGAAGCCAATACTTGTACACAAATGGAGCTAACTCCCCAGCAAAAGGCTGCAGTCAGAATGATAACAAATTCCCACTCTAGACAGCATACTCTACCAATATTCAAGAGCCTAAAACTACTCACCGTAACGAACATTCACACTTATTCTTGTGCCTACTACATACATAGAACTACACTCTCATATAAACCCTCCACTCAAAATTCTCCTCACCAACTTTAATAGGACCCATGACCATAACACAAGACACAGATCACTACTTTGTGTCCATATCACCCTGTGTAAAAATTCTATGCACATAAAGGGCCCCAAAATCTGGAATTCATTACCAGAAAATACTAAAATAACCTGGTCTGAACATCAATTTAAGACTCTTCTCAAAAACCACCTACTCACCCTAAACTAAATACTCATACTGTAAATTACTTTCAACAATGCTCACTGTTATTTTCCTATAATATAATTTCAATATTTACTATTGATGTAACCATCCTACAAAACACTTGTCACAATGTAATATCCTCAGATTGTAATTTGAGTAAATTTATTAACTGTTATAAGCTAATGTTTACCTAAAACAAACTCAATCAATTTCTCTAGTATTAAGTAGTCTATAAGCCATTAGATTAATCTTCCCTTAATGCCATGGCATGATAGTGGCTCTCTTTGCACTTCAGTTCATGATTGTAATTACAAAATCTCGATGTAAACTTGCAATGAAATAAAATATTATTATTGTTATTATTATAATAAACTCACCTCCCTCCTCCTCTCAGTCTTCCATACACCAACAAGAGTCGCCACTAAAGGTAAGTGTGATGTTAAATGTTCATTTATACATGTTATTAGTGCTTTATATTTATTTGTCATGCTTTACTGCATGTAAATCTATATTTAATCTCTAAAAAAATTATTTTTGTCAATACTCCTGGGTGTCTGAAATGGATTAATTGAATTTACATTATTTCTTATGGGGAAAATGGTTCCAGTTTTGCCGATTTCCGTTCTCTTTGGAACGGATTAAACGCAAAAACGGAGAGTCCACTGTATTGAAACTGAGACATCATTGATACTTTTTCGTGTTGATTTTTAGTACAGTGGACCCCCCGAGTTTCGGCCATAATTCATTCCAGAAGGCTGTTCAAGTGCCATTACAGAACGAATTTGTTCCCATAAGGAATATAATGTAAAGTAGGTTAGTTCGTTTCAGACCCCCAAAAATACGCTTACAAAAGCACTTACAATATATTACACTTACATAATTGTTCGAGTTTTGAGGTGGTCGAAACTCGGGGGGTCCACTGTAAATGGTAGGTATTAAGTACAGCTTCTTTGGTTAATTTTGGGTAATGAAGAGATTTCTAAGTAGGGCCTTAAATTGATTTGCAGGCAGGGGTCCTTTGGTGTGTTCTGGTAATGAATTCAAGATCTTCGGGCCCTTTACGTGCATAGCATGGAAAAAAAACTTCCTCCAAAAAGGTAAGAAAAAAAAGGTGTGCTTCGTGGTCTAAGGCAGTGAGCGTCAAGGAGCATCACTGCACGCCTTCCTGCGTCTGGACAGATACTGCAACACAGGAGACATCGCTGCGGCTGAGCTGTGACGTAACAGGGTACGGTCTCCTCTGGGACGGTGAAGCAGACATCGTAGTAGTCACTGCAGGGTTCACTCAACCTGGGGCACAACCTGCTTGTGCCCTCTAGTGAGGCGTCGTCAGTAGTCGCAACTGGGCAGGACTTCTTCTGGCAAGCGACTCAGGAGGACATTTCTCGACTGGTACTGTCACTGGGGCTGTCACTACTGGCGAGTGTGGAGTGAGTCGTGACAGGGATGACTTAGCGAAACATCTGGATGTCGTAACAGCATACACCTTACTGCAGTGAGTGGGCTAGCAGTCAAAGTGACATAATCTTTGTGCAGGCTGCTCACTGAAGCTGTGACATGAGGCTGACAGTCGCCTGCCGACAGGCTTAACTGCTGCTTGACGAGTGCCATTCTCTCGACAGTTGAAGTTACAGCAGAGGATGGTCTAAGCGTCCCCAGACTGGTTGTCTACAATAACTGGACTGACGATCTAGAAGGTGAAGTGGAACGGGTCTCGATGGGAAAATCGTCGTGGGTACAATTCAGCAGAGGCATCTACGAACGGCAAAAATAAAAGAGGTTTTTGTACAAGGGGCTTGGACGCTCGTAACTGATGTCTGGACTTGACAAATGTCAGCTTTCAAGCATGCGGGGTCACACTGGGTGACAAAGTAACACACAGGTGCTACATAGGACACACAAGAAACTGCACACACATACTGCACATGCGGTACAACATGGCTTACTAGCAAATGACTCTTTTCTGTGCAAAAAGAAACACTAAGCAATACACGAACATGTGAGAACACTGACTGAGAGGAATTAATGAACACTAGACATATATCTTCTCTCAAACTTCTTGACAATACTGAAAATAAAATGCTCACTGTGAAATCTACAGCACTCGTGACATCATGTGGTGATGTCAGGCGTGATGTCGTAAGGTGATGTCATGGGGTGACATCGCGAGTGATGTTAGGAAACATCGCGAGGTGATGTCGTGACGGATGTGATGGGGTAACATCGCGAGTGACGTCAGGCAAATGTCCAGGATGACGTCAGTGGAGTTGGCAGCATCGTGAGTGATGTCAGCAGCTCGATGACATCATGGGTTGATGCGGCAGCAGACCACAGCATGGCTTGGGATCTGGCTTAACTCACATGGCTTGGTCACACCCCACGTGGCTTACTGCACGTGGCTTCGAGTGACCACTGTGGCTTGGGGCACTCGGATACACAGTTCTGGCAAGAATTCACAGGAAACACGGCAGAGAGGGATTGGGCAGTGGTGGCGTACACTAGGGCAAGTTGCGTGGGTGAGAGACAGGACCGCGCGCCTACCTTCCTTACCCATACACCACACGAGGGAGACACGCTCACACTGGGCGCAGAAATCACTGCAAACTCACCTCTGACTTGCTATTTCTGTACTGAGCTGAACAACAACAGCAGAAAATGCTAGTAAGGCTGAGCACATGACTGAGAAACAGCGTGGGAAGCTGTGGCGTGAAGTCCCAGTGATGCCACTTCTCGGAGAAATTTGACAAATTTCGGCCTGGATCCTGTTTGTACCTGTGTCTGGATGCTGAGATTTGCAGACACGACATCAGGATAACTCGTTGAGAGACAGATGCTTCTTGTGTAGGGTGATGACGTGAAGATGACTTCATTCCTCTTCCTTCCCTCCTCGGGGCAAACACATCTGCTGCGACCGCCGCTGTCCACCAATTATATCGAGGTCTCTTTGCGTCTTCTTGGTAGCGGAAATGAATGATAAGGCTTCGGAGGCTTCTTACTTTATTAGTAATAAACTGTGGGTACTCAGGCAGTGTGTTTGTGACCAGGCCCCAAGGGGCCATGCCCGAGGGGGAGAGAGACGGAGTGGTAGGCCTGTTGACTGAGTGATGCCTGGACGCCAAGTGAGAGAGAAACATGGTGGGGCAGACTCACGTGGGTATGCCTATAGGTGGCAGCACAAGCATGGCGCGAAATATGAATTCAGCTGGCAGACAGCATAGGCTGTGTGTGCAGACAGTACAGGCTGTCTACAATTTGGCCAATTTCACACAAATTAAAAAAGATGCCAATTTCAAAATAGGGTCCAGAATGAACAATGCAGACATTCCTGGCACTAAAATAACATTTTCTCTGTTCATCAGTCACATCTCCAGGCCCCTCTTATAATACTCTTGCTTTCTATTTTGAATTTTTATTTACAAAAAACAGAAGATTTACTGTTATGCAGACTACTGCATTATTGTAATAAATTGTATAAATAATGTCAACCCATTCGTGACTGCATATTAGAATGGCTAGTTGGACACTTATTGGACAATGATGTCATTTGTTTACTCTTGAACATCGGCAAAAATCGAACATTTCCATGACGTTGAGTTCAATTTCAATGTAATTTTCATTGTGAAACCAATCAAAATTATCTCTATTTCCAAAATATGTCTTCCATTTTATCAAATGAGTCAGTCTGGCTTTGTTTCTCCTCGAGTGAACATTACATTATATACTAGGCATTTAAAGTGCCCTAGAGCGATAAAATGCATATACAGTACACTCATTACTTACCTTAAAATATTTGTAGTCTTAATAGTCTTAATATAGGGTGCAAGGTGAATAGTATGGAATGTAGGTATGAAACCCCCATCTGGCTACCCCACTCACACATTATATACTAGGCTTTTAAAGTGTCCTAGAGCAATAAAATGCATATACAGTACACTCATTACTTACCTTAACCCTTTCGGGGTCGGTGCCATACTAGTACGTTTTACGAGCAGGGGTTGGTGCCGTACTAGTACGCCCAAATTCTAGCGGCCTCAATTTAAGCAGAAAACGTCTGGTAGGCATACATATGAAAGAATGGGTCTGTGTGGTCAGTGTGCGCAGTATAAAAAAAATCCTGCAGTACACACTGCATAATGTGAAAAAAAACTCTGACCGTTTTTTTCGATTAAAACAGTGACTTTGCAGTCGATTTTCATATGGTATTTATTGATGTATTCACGTTTTCTTGGTCTCATTTGATAGAATGGAAGATATATTACAGAAATAGAGATGATTTTGATTGGTTTGACAATGACAAGTACCTTGAAATTGAGCTCAAAATAGCGAAAATGTTCGATTTTTGACGATGTTCAAGAGTAAACAAATCACACCATGCGTCCAATACACATCAACTGGCGAGTCTTATATTCATTCACAAGTGCTCTGATATTATTTATACCATTTTTACAATGATGCAGTTGTATACATAACAGTAAATCGTCTATTTTTGTAAGAATAAAAATTTAAAATGGAAAGCAAAAGTAATGGAACAGGGGCCTGGAGACGTGGCTAATGAACAGAGAACATGTTATTTTAGTGCCAGGAATATCTGCCTTGCTTACTCTGGACCCTATTTTGAAATTGGCATCGTTTGAAATTTGTGTGAAGTTGGAAAATTGCCATTTTCTGACCACTATTTTGGGTAGATGAAATTAGTAAATAGGCAGTTTCTTCTACTCATTCGATAGAAGAAATGGAGTTCTAGCGAAATATCTATAATTTTAGGAGACTGAAACATTGGAATTTGTCGAAAATAGGGCTCGAAGTGGGTGAAATCACCGATGCGTCAGTGTCATAGATACCGCGAACTTCGCAAAAGCATAATTTCGTTAGTTTTCTATCAAATTTCATAATTTTGGTGGCGTTATGATCGAAAAAAGATTCTCTATCATTTCATAAGAAAAAATTAATTTTTTTTTTTTCCAAAAAAATTTCGACCCCAGGAACACTTTCCGAGAAGGCCTGTCAACCCCCAAAGGGTTAAGGTAGGGGCGAATGAAATCACACTTTTTTTTATTTTGGTCAAATTTTAGTGAGATTTTCACAGTGATTTATACAGCTTTTAAAAACCTATACACTCTGTTTATTGTGACTTTTTGCCTTTAAGTTAGATAGAAAAAAATAAATTATGCCAAATTTTTTGGGTCACAAAACTTTCCTTTTTCTACAAAATTGGGAAGATGTACAATGCTCTAGTTAACATCAGATGAAAGATAAAGGCTATATAATTGTTAACCCAGTCCTTTTAAGCGAAAATGTCAGTAGATTCCATAATAAAAAGTGTTGAAGTTAGTGATTTTTTTTTGGGGAGGGGGAGAAAAAATCAATAAAAACAAAGCTGTAAAAAATATCGGAAATCCTCCCAGGGTGTTTGTAGAGCCATCATTACTCAATATTGTGTGCAAAAATCACAACAATCCTATTAATTCTTTTTGCAAAAATTGGAACACAATGTCAATAACTTATTTCAGAGTTATTCATATATTTTTTATGTAAAACTCTATGGTTACGGCGCGCCAAATCTCAGCGTGTTGCATACGCCAACACTTGTTGAAACCCCAGAGGTGAATGAGCTGTCATGAGTCCCTGCACTTGAATGGAGGCATCAGAGATATTGCTATGTAGTGTATTTTGAATGAAACAATCATAAAAATTGTAATTTTTGGAGAGAGGAAAAAAAAACACTAATTGCCAACATGTATTATTTATGACAGCAAGAACAAAAAAATTACATACATTTAAAAAAACATACTTAGAAATATGATAGAAACAAGCTGATTACACCAAAATGTTGCCAGAATAATGCACTAATTTTTGGTAAGAAAACATTTTTTTTCCATAATTTTTCAACCTTCCTTTCCTAATCACTCGCAAAAGGCTCGCCCCTCCCTTAACCCTTTGACTGTTTCGGTCGTATATATACGTCTTACGAGCAAATGTTTCTGATGTATTAATATGCGTAAATTCTAGCGGCTTCACATCAAGTGTGAGAAAGCTGGTAGGCCCACATGTGAGAGAATGGGTCTCCATGGTCAGTTTGCGCAGTATAAAAAAAAAATCGGGGAGCCAATGGTGCATTGTGGGAACGCCATTTCAGTAGTCCTTGTTCATGATGCCTAGTGGTAAGAAATATCTGGGACTCTTCTCTTCTCAAGTGATAGCTCTAACACAGATGGAAGTGTATCTGAAGATGAATTTCATGGTCTTGGGGAGTTTGTGACCGAAAGCAATGCCCAGGATACCAGAAGGAAGGAAGAAAGAAAGGAAGGAAAGAAGAGATGAGAGGAAGGAAGGAAAGAGGAGATGAGAGGAAGGAAGGAAGAAGTAAGAATAGAAGGAAGAAAGAAAGAAAGGAAGGAAGAGATGAAAGGAAAGAAGAAGTAAGAAAGAAAGGAAGGAAGGAAGTAAGAAAGGAAGGAAGGAAGAAAGGAAGGAAGGAAAGAAGTAAGAAAGGAAGAAAGAAAGAAAGGAAGGTAGGTAGGAAAGAAGGAAGGATGGTGGGGAATAAGTCATGGGACCCCATGGGTGTTGACAGGCAGTAAGGGTAGTGATTGATGGTATAATATAGGGATGTATCAGATGTGAAAATTTAGATATCCGTGGATGCGGATGTGTATACGGATGTCTTACTTATTTTGCGGATGCAGATGCGGATGTAAGAAATTGTGCGGATGTTCCGTGGATGTTGATGCGGATGTAAGAAATTGTGCGGATGTTCCGCGGATTTCGGATGCGGATATCTGTTTACAGTAAAATGCGGATGCGGATGTTCCGCAGATGCGGATATCCGATACAGTCAACCCTCCATTTTCGTGCTTAATCCGTTCCAGAGGGATCGACTAAAACTGAAATCAACGAAAACTGAAGCCATTTTCCCCATAAGAAATAATGTAAATTCAATTAATTTGTTTCAGACACCCAGGAGTATTAACAAAAAATAATTTTTTAGAGATTAAATATAGATTTACATCAAGAAAAGAATGACAAATAAATATAAAGCACTAATAACATGTATAAATGAACATTTAACATCACACATACCTTTATTGGCGACTCTTGTTGGTGTATGGAAGATAAAGAGGAGGAGAGAGGGAGGCGAGTTTAGTGTTGGGAGGCAGGACAAATTGCTTCAATTTGACACTAATATCAGCTCTACGGCTTATTTATCTATCACAATTCATCTAATATGACATAATAAACAATATTAATAACATAGAAGCATGATATATACTCTAGAATGAATAAAATATGTCATTATGTATGAGAGAACTGGCGCCAGTGTTATTGTTGTTGGGTTTAAGGGCCACTGACCATAAGCAGTACATATACTGCTGGTGGTGGTCGGCGGCAGCAGCAGGCCACCACAACCTCTATTCACACAATGTACATAATTTATAAATAAGAAATATTTACACTTTAATTTATAAATAAATATTTACACTTTAATTTATAAATAAATATTTACACTTTAATTTATAAATAAATATTTACACTTTAATTTATAAATAAATATTTACACTTTAATTTATAAATAAATATTTACACTTTAATTTATAAATAAGAAATATTCACACTTATATAAATAAGAAATACAGTGGACCCTCGAGTTTCGGTCATAATTTGTTCCAGAAGGCTGCTCAAGTGCCATTACTGAACGAATTTACTCCCTTAAGTAATAATGTCAAGTAGGTTAGTCCATTTCAGACCCCCAAAAATACACTTACAAAAGTACTTACAATAATACACTTAAAAATTGTTCAAGTTTTGAGGTGACCGAAACTCGGGGGTCCACTGTATTTACACTTACCTTGGAGGAGATGATGGCAGAGGGCAGCTCTGGTCTCAGTGCCCCTATATTCAAACAAACAATGGAGGAGTTAAGTTTTGTGTCGTCATTTTTCTATTGATTAATGGCTTAACTTACTTGCTACACTGTTAATGCTACACTTTATCGCTGGCTTGGTGCTATAGCCTTTATCGACTCCACTTTGATACTTGCTATAATTTCTTTCTTTAATTCTATGGTGTTCCTCACTTTCTTTACCAAAAGACTGACACTAGGAGCTTTCTTTGGGCCCATGGTGGCTTATTTAGCAGTCACACACAATAATCAAGGGCCAAAAACAATGGATTGTTAAGAAATGTTTTGTATGAACTCGCAGGATAATGTTCACTCAACCAGAAAAAAAAGCTACACTGCCTGACAATGTGCTTGGGAGGCGGGCTTTGTATGTGCGCTGGGCACTGGACAGGTTCCGTACCATGAACGAAAACGGAGCCAATCACCAAAAACGGAGGTAATATTTCCACGAAAAAAGTGCCCAAAAACTGAAATCACCGAAAATGGAGATACACGAAAACAGAGGGTTGACTGTACATCACTAGTATAATACAGTGGACCCCCGGTTTTCATAATCCGTTCCAGAGGGCTCTACTAAAACCGAATACAGTGGTACGTACCTCGAGTTACGATATTTTTTCGTTCAAGAATGCTGTTCAAGTGCCATTACCAAACGAATTTATCCCCATAAGGAATAATGTAAAATAGACTAGTCCTTTTACACCCCCAAAAATATACTTACAAAAGCATTTAAAAAAATAAACTTACATAAAAGGGCGATTTTGGGGACCATAGTAACTCGAGGTACCACTGTATTACTAAATCCAAATATTTTCCCCATTAGAAATAATGGAAATTCAGTTAATCCATTCCAGACACCCAAAAGTATTAAAATAAATTTTGTTTCAACATTAACCCTTTCAGGGTCCAGAGGCCAAATTTCAAAGTGTGCACCAGGGTCCAAGAATTTAAAAAAAATTTTTTTGCTATTTTTTCTTATGAAATGGTAGAGAATCTTTTTCTGAAGGTAATAAAACAAAAAGTATGAAATTTGATGGAACATTGTCGAAATTATGCTCTCGTGAATTTTGACGTGTAAGTGATATTTACTCATCGGCGATTTCGCCGACTTTGACTCCCATTTTAGGCCAATTACATTATTCCAGTCGATCAAATTCTTAGCTAGTGCGCTAGTATTACTTCTATTCTATCGATTGAGCACAAGAAATCGCCCAGTCAACTGTTTCAACTACAAAATAAAGTGACCGGAAATTGGTAATTTAGCCAATTTAACTCAAAGTTCAAACTATTTCAATTTCAAAATAGGGTGCAGAATAAACAATGCAGGCATTCCTAGCACTAAACTAACATTTCCTCTGTTCATTAGTTACGTTTTCAGTCTTTACAAATTAATTCCATTTTTATTTTTTAATCACATAATGAATTTTTATTCAAACCAAAAAAATGGAAGATTTACTCTTATGCAATATTGTAATAATTGTATAAATAATATCAACACATTTATGAACGTATATTAGACCCACCAGCTGCGCGTATTAGACGTGTGAGGTCATTTGTTTACTCTTGAACATTGGCAAAAATTTAACATTTCCACTACTTTGAGCTCAGTTTCAAGCCATTTCCAGTAATAAAACCAATCAAAATAATCTCTATTTCTGTAACATATCTTCCATTCTATCAAATGAGACCAAGAAATTGCAAATACAACTATAAAAAACATATGAAAAAACACTACAAAGTCGCTGTTTTAATCGAAAATTACGGTCTCAGTTTTTCTCTCTCTCATCATGCACTGCGTGCTGCAGGATTTGTTTTATGTGGTGCACACTTACCACATAGATGTATTCTCTCATATCCAGGCCCAAATTTACCGCTCACAGCTTATCTGAGTGAGCTGAGCTCATGGCGTAGAACTACTGTTTGGACCCTCACCTCAAAGCCGTAGAACTACGGCACAGACCCTGAAAGGGATAAATTGCACAGAAAAGAATGAGACATAAAACAGTAATAACTTGACACTTACCTTTATTGAAGAGTTGTTGATGTGTGGAAGATGGAAGGAGGGGAGAGGAAGGAGGAGTTGCTAGTGTTTGGAAGGGTAATCCCCTTCCATTAAGACTTCAGGTACCAAGTCCTTTTCCGGGGTTATTTCCCTTTGTTTTTAATGCCACTAGGACCAGCTTGAGAGTCACTGAACCCCTCTCTCACAAAAAATCTGTCCAGGGAGCTCTGTGTCTGGTATTTCTTTAAAACTTCCCTGAAATGGGGCACCACATTGTCATCTTACCAGAAGATATCCGAAACACGGCTGGAACAAGTGTAGAAGCCTTCAAGAGGAAACTGGACAAATATCTTCACCAGGTGCCAGATCAACCAGGCTGTGACAGGGCAACGGGCCTCCAGCAGCAACAGCGTGGTTGACCAGGCAAGCACCAGATGAGCCTAGCCCAAGGCCGGGCTCAGAGAGTAGAGAAACTCTCGAAACTCTTCAGAAGTATATCAAAGGTAAAGGTATGTTGCCAGCACGGCCTGCAACATCTTTGTGAGGGTGAAAATGATCCATAAACCTTTGTACATCAGTCCATTTGGCACAAATCTCCTTAATCATTGAAGAAGGCAACGTCTTCCATCTCTCTTCCTCCTCCTCTGCAGCAATTTCCTGAACTGTGATCAGTTGCTGTTGCAGATGAAGCTCTTGCAGATCTGCAGTGGTTAGCTCTTCATTGTGGTCCTCCACCAACTCTTCCACATCCTCGCTAGTAACCTCCAACCCAATGGACTCTCCCAGTGCCACAATTTTTTCCACAACAGGCTCAGGGTCCTGAGGCTCAGCCCCAAAATCTTCAAAATCTCTCTCTGGGACACAGTCTGGTCACAATTTTCTCCAAGCAGAGTTCAAAGTCCTGGAGCTCACTTCCTCCCAAGCCTTCCCTATATGGTTTATGCAATGGAGGATATTGAAGTGATCTTTCCAAAACTCTTTTAGGGTCAATTGAGTGTCCGAGGTTATGTCAAAGCATCTTTGAAACATTGGTGTACAGTTTTTTGAAGTTTGAAATGACTTGCTGGTCCATGGGCTGGAGGAGAGGAGTGGTATTAGGGGGCAAGAACTTCACTGTGATGAACTTAAAATCCTCTACAATTTGCTCTTCCAAGTTTCGAGGATGAGAAGGAGCATTGTCCATTACCAGGAGGCACTTGAGGTCCATTTATTTTCCAGGAGGTATTTCTTAACACTGGGGCCAAACACTTCATTGAACCAATCAAGGAAAATTTCCCTCGTGACCCATGCCTTAGTGTTAGCCTTCCACATCACACACAAATTAGCCTTGGCAACACTGTATTTATTGAACACTCTGGGATTTTCAGAGTGATACACGAGTAAAGGCTTCACTTTGAAATGCCCACTAGCATTACTACACAACATAAGAGTTAGTTAGCCTGTCTTTCATAGGCTTGTGTCCTGGCAGTGCCTTTTCCTCCTGTGTAATGTAGGTCCTGTTTGGCATTTTCTTCCAAAACAGGCCTCTTTCGTCACAATTAAACACTTGTTGGGGTTTGAATTCTTCAGCCTCTACATAGCTTTTGAATTAATGCATATATTTTTCAGTCGCACATTTGTCTGAACTGGCTGCCTCACCATGCCTTATCACACTGTGTATGCCATTACGCTTCTTAAATCTGTCAAACCAGCCTTTGCTGGCTTTAAATTCGCTCACTTCAGCACTCATTGCAGGCATTTTCTTTAAGAGATCATCATGCAACTTCCTTGCTTTTTCAGATATTATCGCCTGCGTAACACTATCTCCTGCTAATTCTTTCTCGTTGATCCACACCAACAATAAAGTTTGCACGTCTTCCAGTATTTGCGATCTCTGTTTTGTGATCATATTTGCACCTTTCGCAACAACAGCTTCCTTGATTTCATTTCCTTTGGCCACGATGGAAGCGATGGTTGTATAGGCTTTGCCATACAGCCTGGCCAGCTCAGTGACACGTACTCCACTTTCATATTTTGCTATTATCTCTTTTTTCAGTTCTACCGTGTTTCTGACCTTCTTTGCCACAGGGCTGGCACTAGGAGCTTTCTTTGGACCCATGGTGGCTTATTTAGCAGTTGCAAGCACTAAAAACAATGGAATAATGACAAAATGTATGGTATGAATGCGTGAGTGACCGTCACTCGCTGGTAAACAATGGCACACTGACTCTGGATGGAGTGGTGGGCCATTCGGGCCACGCGTACGCGTCCAGGACGAATTACTAATTCCGAGCGGATCTACGATTACCGAACCACTGTATGTCATTTTGACAGCAGCCCCACCCTGACTCAGCATATTTAGATGCCTCTCCCCCCACACACACACGTAGTCCCAATTTTTAAGAAAGGAGACAGACACAAGGCATTAAACTACAGTGGAACCCCGGTTAACGAAAAAAATTCATTGCAGAAGCCTCCTCAAGTGCCATTACCGAACGAATTTACTTCCTTAAGAAAAAATGTCATTTAGGTTAGTCTATTTCAGACCCCCAAAAAATAGACTTCGGAGTCTGTGGAGACAAAGAACCTTGTCCATGGAAGTAAAGAGGGGAATGTATGAGAGTATAGTTATACCAACGCTCTTATATGGGTGTGAAGCATGGGTGATGAATGTTGCAACGAGGAGAAGGCTGGAGGCAGTGGAGATGTCATGTCTGAGGTCAATGTGTGGTGTGAATATAATGCAGAGAATTCGGAGTTTGGAAATTAGGAGGAGGTGCGGGATTACCAAAACGATTGTCCAGAGAGCTGAGGAGGGGTTGTTGAGGTGGTTTGGACATGTAGAGAGAATGGAACGAGACAGAGTGACTTCGAGAGTGTATAAATCTGTAGTGGAGGGAAGGCGGGGTAGGGGTCGGCCTAGGAAAGGTTGGAGGGAGGGGGTAAAGGAAGTTTTGTGTGCGAGGGGCTTGGACTTCCAGCAAGCATGTGTGAGCGTATTTGATAGGAGTGAATGGAGGCATATGGTTTTTAATACTTGACGTGCTGTTGGAGTGTGAGCAAAGTAACATTTATGAAGGGATTCAGGGAAACCGGCAGGCCGGACTTGAGTTCTGGAGATGGGAAGTACAGTGCCGGCACTCTAAAGGAGGGGTGTTAATGTTGCAGTTTTATAACTGTAGTGTAAAGCACCCTTCTGGCAAGACAGTGATGGAGTGAATGATGATGAAAGTTTTTCTTTTTCGGGCCACCCTGCCTTGGTGGGAATCGGCCGATGTGTTAAAAAAAAAAAAAAAAAAAAAATACACTTCCACAAGCACTTACAATATTATACGTACATAATTGCACGATTTCCGGGGTGTTCGTTAACCGGGGTTCCACTGTACAGACCTGTGTCACTGACATGTATAGTATGCAAAGTCATGGAGAAGATCATCAGGAGGAGAGTGGTGGAGCACCTAGAAAGACACAAGCTTATAAACGACAACCAGCACGGTTTCAGGGAAGGAAAATCCTGTGTCACTAAATTACTGGAGTTTTATGACAAGGTAGCAGAAGTAAGACACGAGAGAGAGGGGTGGATAGACTGCATTTTCTTGGACTGTAAGAAGGCGTTCGACACAGTTCCTCACAAGAGGTTAATGCAAAAGCTAGAGGATCAGGCACACGTAACAGGAAAGGCACTGCAGTGGATAAGAGAATATCTGACAGGGAGGCAACAACAAGTGGTGGTACATGACGAGGTGTCAGAGTGGGCACCTGTGACGAGTGGGGTTCCACAGGGGTCAGTCCTAGGACCTGTACTGTTTTTGGTATATGTGAATGACATAACGGAAGGGATAGACTCAGATGTGTCCCTGTTTGCAGATGATGTGAAGTTAATGAGAAGAATTAAATCAGTCGAGGATCAGGCAGGACTACAAAGAGACCTGGACAGGCTACAAGCCTGGTCCAGTAACTGGCTTCTTGAATTTAACCCTGCCAAATGTAAAGTCATGAAGATCGGGGAAGGGCAAAGTAGACCGCAGACAGAGTATAGTCTAGGTGGCCAAAGACTGCAAACTTCACTCAAGGAAAAAGATCTTGGGGTGAGTATAATACTGAGCACATCTCCTGAGGCACACATCAGTCAGATAAGTGCTGCAGCATACGGGCTTCTGGCAAACCTAAGAATAGCGTTCCAATACCTCACTAAGGAATCATTCAAGACTCTGTACACCATATACGTCAGGCCCATACTGGAGTATGCAGCACCAGTTTGGAACCCACACCTGGTCAAGCACATCAAGAAATTAGAGAAAGTGCAAAGGTTTGCAACAAGACTAGTCCCAGAGCTAATTGGATTGTCCTACGAAGAAAGGTTAAGGGAAACCGGCCTGACGACACTAGAGGACAGGAGGGTTAGGGGAGACATGATAACGACATATAAAATACTGCGAGGAATAGATAAGGTGGACAGAGACAAGATGTTCCAGAGAGGGGACACAGAAACAAGGGGTCACAATTGGAAGTTGAAGACTCCTATGAGTCAAAGGGATGTTAGGAAGTATTTCTTCAGTCATAGAGTTGTCAGGAAGTGGAATAGCCTAGAAAGTGACGTAGTGGAGGCAGGAACCATACATAGTTTTAAGACAAGGTTTGATAAAGCTCATGGAGCAGGGAGAGAGAGGACCTAGTAGCAATCAGTGAAGAGGTGGGGCCAGGAGCTATGACTTGACCCCTGCAACCACAAATAGGTGAGTACACACACACCACCAAGCTTCCAGATGCTAATAGCAGTTGTAGGAAAGTGTCCAGTCATTATATGTGTGTACAGTGGGCATTTGAAAATTGTCCATAATCCGTTCCTGAGAGTCCGCCTATTTTCAAAATGGACGACTTTCAAAACCATTTTCCCCATAAGAAATAATGTAAATCAAATTAATCCGTTCCAGACACTCAAAAGTATGTAAAAAAAATTGATTTTTTACATAAAATATACATTTATCTACACAGAAAACAATGAGATATACAGTAGACCGTCATTTAGCATGAGTTTATGCTGAACGTTATGAGTATTGCATGATTGAAGAATTGCGGCACATTTTTATCTAACATGACGTAAAATTGATATTACACGGTTCACGGGAGGGTAAAAAAAAAATTGAGCCCGCAGGTCTTTCACAAACCATCCCACTAACAGAATATTTGCCCAACCCAATTTTCGATGCTCCTCAAGCAATAAGCTTCAATAATTCTATTCACTCATGCGCAAGTCCCACTCAAATCAAATCGTGTGTGGGGAAGTACCCTGGCTGGTGTGTGAGGAAGTACCCTGGCTGGTGTGTGAGGAAGTACCCTGGCTGGTGTGTGGGGAAGTACCCTGGCTGGTGTGTGGGGCAGGCTGGCTTTTTTTACGGGCTGACGCTGGCCCCACCCTCCAACCTTCATTATCTCTCTCTCTCATATTTTTATTAATTTGGGCATCTTTATCATGCTGCTACGTTATTTATGTTATACCTAATATTATTCTGGAATAAATATGATAGGTAGATAACTTATTGATAGTAATAATAAGTATTATTATACACTATTTTAGTGCGGTGAGCTCACACCTCCACATGCCATGGTTGTCCGTGAGTAACTGACGCTGAGAGACTGCTAGCGCCGTCTCCCTCATAGCCCCGCCTACCCTTCAATACCTCTATATAATATCAGTTTTTATTAATTTGTGCATCTTTATCATGCTTCTACGATATTTATGTTATACCTAATATTATTCTGGAATAAATATGATAGGTAGATAACCTTTATTGATAGTACAGTGGTCCCTCAGTTTTCGCCGAAAATTTGTTCCAGAATGCTGCTCAAGTGCCATTACCGAACGAATTTACTTCCTTAAGAAATAATGTCACGTAGGTTAGTCTATTTCAGACCCCCAAAAATACACTTGCGACAGCACTTACGAAAATACACTTACATAAATGTTCGAGTTTGGAGATGCACGAAAACCGAGGGACCACTGTATTTTCGTAAGTAAGTAAGTAAGTTTATTCAGGTATACACAAATACATTTACATACATTATCATACATAGCAGCATTTGATAGAATGGAAGATATATTACAGAAATAGAGATGAGTTTGAATGGTTTACAGACTAAAAGTAGCACGAAATTGAGCTCAAGTAGCGGAAATGTTCGATTATTGCTGATGTTCAAGAGCAAACAAAACACATCACAGTGTCCAATACGCATCATCTGCCAGTCTGATAGGCACTCACGAATGCACTGACATTATTTATATAATCATTACCATTATGCAGTACAGCCTCTCCACACTTAACGATGGAGTTCCGTTCTTAAGACCACATCGTTAAACGAATTCATCGCTAAATGAGGAGCATACTATAATGGTAGTAAGTTTGTGTCAACTATCTTTGATATTGTTTTAATGTCACCTTTGCTCCATTTATAACATTTTTGGTATATTTTAAATGTTCATACAGTAGTGTACGTACTGTAGTACAGTGGTCCCTCGGTTTTCGGTCATCTCCAAACTCGCCCTTTTATGTAAGTGTATTTTCGTAAGTGCTTTTGCAAGTGTATTTTTGGGGGTCTGAAATAGACTAACCAACGTGACATTATTTCTTAAGGAAGTAAATTCGTTCGGTAATGGCACTTGAGCAGCATTCTGGAAAGAATTTTGGCGAAAACCGAGGGTCCACTGTATATTGAAATAAACTGAATAGAGGAAATAAGCTCTAATATTCATTATTTAGGTTTGAATACTGGTCATAGAGCCCATCATAGGTCCGAGGTGTTGGTAAACATGTACGTCGCTAAGTGAGGAGAGGCTGTAGTCTGAATAACAGTAAATCTTCTATTTTTTTTTGTGGGAAT
This sequence comes from Cherax destructor, assembly GCA_009830355.1. Classification (NCBI taxonomy): domain Eukaryota; kingdom Metazoa; phylum Arthropoda; class Malacostraca; order Decapoda; family Parastacidae; genus Cherax; species Cherax destructor. The sequence goes on from WNWK01009834.1 coordinate 33,038, forward strand.
AAAAATTCAAAATTAAAACCAAGTGTAATAAAAGAGGAGCTTGGAGACATGACTGATGAACAGAGAAAATGTTATTTTAGTGTGAAATTGGCCAAATTAATAATTTCTGATCACTTTATTGGGTAGTTGAAATAGGTAAATGGGTAGTTTCTTGTACTCAGTCGATAGAATAGAAGGAGTTCTAGCTAAATAGCTATGAGTTTGGTCGACTGAAACAATGGAATTGGCCCAAAATAGGGCTCAAAATGGGCGAAATTTCCGATGCGTAAATATCACCGAGAACTCTCAACTTCATGAGAGAATAATTCTGTAAGTTTTCCATCAAATTTCATGCTTTTGGTTTCATTAACTTTGGAAAAATTCTCATGAGAATTTTTTTTTTAAATTCTTCAACCCCGGGAGCAAGTTTGCAAGCAGGGGTCTCGACCCTCAAAGGATTAATGTTGGTAGAATAATCGACAATGTTAGGTGAAAGGACACAGGTGTAACTAATGTGACATTTTATTGTGGCAATGTTTCACTTTCCAGGAGCTTTGTCAAGCTATTATAAACTGTAGATGGACACAGAGGGTATATATAGGCTTCAAGTGAGGGTATAGTAGTTGTAATACTAGTGGAGGTAGTAGTAATACATGTGGTAGAAAAAGTCGACTTGTACATGAGTAAAAAGATTATTAAAGCTATTGCTTGGGTAACATAAAAATACGTAGGTTGGGCATATATTTCTGGTTGGATATGAGAAGGCCTTTTTCAGTGTTATTCCTCTTTTTTTTTATTTTTATGCTACCCAAGCAATAGCTTTAATAACCTTTTTACTCATGTACAAGTCAACTTTTTCTACCACATGTATCACTGCTGCTACTACTACTACTACGTCAACTAGTATTACAACTACTACACTTCACTTTAAGCCTATACAGTGGTCCCTCGGTTTTTGCCGAAAATTCGTTCCAGAATGCTGCTCAAGTGCCATTACCGAATGAATTTACTTCCTTAAGAAATAATGTCACGTAGGTTAGTCTATTTCAGACCCCCAAAAATACACTTGCAACAGCACTTACGAAAATACACTTAAATAAATGTTTAAGTTTGGAGATGCACGAAAACCGAGGGACCACTGTACACTGTGGACCCGCGGTTTATGTTAGTCTGCAAACTCGCCCTTTTATGTAAGTTTATTTTTGTAAGTGCTTTTGTAAGTGTATTTTTGAGGGGTCTAAAAAGACTAATCTAATTTACATTATTCCTTATGGGAACAAATTCGTTCGGTAATGGCACTTGAACAGCATTCTGAAACTAAAAAATGACGTAATCCGGGGGTCCACTGTATACCCTCTGTGTCCATGTATTGTTTGTAATGGCTTGATAAAGCTCCTGGAGAGCGAAACATTACCACAATAAAATGTCACATTAGTTGTACTTGTGTCCTTTTACCTAACAAGAACGCTTTCACCATCATTTAACACTTTTGCCATCATTCACACAATATTACTGCCTTTGATGACGAAATTAAGACACATGTGCAACATTGCTGTCTTTGCAGAGTTGCTCACATATGACGGATTAGGTGTCACTCCAAACAGCCAATATCCCTAACCCCTCCTTTAATGTGCAGGCATTGTACTTCCCACCTTTATAACTCAAGTCAAGCTAACCAGTTTCCCGGAATCCATTCACAAAATATTACCCTGCTCACATTCCAACAGCTCGTCAGGTCCCAAAAGCCATTCATCTCCATTCACTCCTATCTAATATGCTCACACGTGCTTGCTTTATGTCCAGGCCTCTTACACACAGAACCTCTTGTACCCCCTCCCTCCATCCTTTCCTAGGACGACCCCTACCCCTCCTCCCCTCTACTACAGATTTATACACCCTCCAAGTCAACCTGTTGTGCTTCATCCTCTCTGAATGACCAAACCACCTCAATAACCCCTCTTCAGCCCTCTAAATAATACTTTTAATAACTCCACACCTCCTAATTTCCACACTATGAATTCTCTGCATAATATTTACACCACACATTGTCCTTAAACAAAGTCCTTTAAATTGAGGATTGTTTGTTATTGTGATGATCTTGGAAAAATGTTCTCATTTACTGGATTTAATGGACAGTTTTCTTTAATGTTTACCCTCCCTTTTTATTAGGCCGGTAAATTGGGTGCTTGTTGTATAACTTTTGTCTGACAGTATTATATTTAAACATTACAACATATGCTAGAACAGTATATTCTTTGTGTTTCATTTTTGAACATCTGTACTAAATTTATACTAATTCACTATACTTCTAAGTTCAATTTTTTCCTTCCAGGATTCTCATCTGGAAAAGGAAAATAAGCTAAAGTGAAGGAACTACTAGATTTTATTTGTTATGTATATATACAGGACACAGCAAAGGGCAAATATCAAGCAATGTAATAAACCATCATTGTCTATAATGTTGAAATAAGGCTGAAATGTGTTTACAGATGAAGAAAGCCTCATTTATATGTATAGTATTCTATACAAAGAATAGTACACAGTGAAGTTAAGGCTCCTACTCATTGATATCAGGTAAGTTGAAAAATTATAACTTTCCTAAAACTATCTTCATAGGTGCTTCTTGAAGAACTGGGGTCAAAGATGTTAGGTAACATAAATGATAGTTATTTACTCCCAAAATGGGTATAACATGGAAAAACAAGAAAAATTGATGTGTGTAGCATCTATGGTTTGAGGACAGACCACATAAAATGGCTTCACAAGTTGTGGATGATGCAGGCATGGGTAACAATTCTAATCCTAATACAAATTATTGCAAAGAAAGGAGTATTGAAGACAGTATGAGTTTAAATATTAACAGTAGTTTGAAACATAAGGAACATAATGTCAGCAACAAATTGACTTCTCATACAAATACTGTAGATGATAGGGTGGGAGGTAACTCCACAGAAAGTAGAAAACCTGCAGATGATAATTCATCAAATGTGGAACTCTTTGCATGTTCTGTCTGTGGGAAAGAATTCAAGCTTGAAAAAAGCTTAATGAAACATATGTGGATACATACTGGAGAACAACCCTTTGCTTGTTCAGTGTGTAGTAAAAAGTTTGCAGAAAAGAGCAATCTTACAAAACACATGAGAATTCACACAGGAGAGAAACCATATAAATGTAATGTGTGTGGTAACAGATTTACTCAAAGGTCTAGTTTATTATATCACTCAAGAATTCATACTGGAGAGAAACCTCACGAGTGCGATGTTTGCAATAAGAAATTTTTGTCCACTTCTGGCCTTAGTACGCACAAGTTAACTCATTTAACATGGAAACCTTATTCGTGTGAAATATGTGGAAAATTATTTTCAAGAAAAGATTATCTAGGTTTGCATAGAATGGTCCACACTGGAGAAAAACCTCATGAATGTTTGGAGTGTGGAAAAGTATTTACTCAGAAGGGTAAATTAACAACTCATAAGAAACTGCATACTAATGACAGAAGATTTAAATGTGAAGAATGTGGTAAAGCCTTTGTAGAAAATTGTCAACTCAAAAAGCATATTAAAATTCATAGTGGTGAATTTCATTTCCAGTGTGATATATGTGGAAAGAGATTTATACAGAGAGCCAGTATGGTTACACATTTAAAAACTCACACACAAGAAAAGCCACATGGCTGTGCTGTTTGTGGTAAGAAATTTAGAAGCAAAAGTGGGTTATCAATACATATGGCTTCACATTCCCAAGAAAAGCCTCACGAATGTATGGAATGTGGTAAAAAATTTACTTTGAAAACTAACCTCAAGCATCACTCAAAGATACACGAGGGAACAAAAGATTTTACCTGTATGGTTTGTAACCAAAAATTTTTGTTTAAACATAGGCTAGAGCATCATATGAGAATTCACACAGGTGAAAAGGATTATGTATGTGTGATTTGTGGAAAAGGTTATTCCTGGAAACCAAGCTTTCTTCAACACATGAATAGCCACAAGACAATGATAAGTAATGAAAGTGAGAAATCACTATTAAATAATGCTAACCATTCCCTTCTAAATGAACAAAACAAATCTGGTAACTTTGAATTTGTAGTTTGTGAGGCCACAGACTCGACACGTGAAAATGTTGAGTATGATGATAATGAAGAAGTTTATCATAATTTTGAGATGGAAAATGTTAGTGGAGACCATAGTAAGCCACTGACAGTTGGTAACAAAGACATGTCTACAGTTGTGTGTGGGATGAATGCTGCTTCCTGTTCTCTAGGAAAAAAGGAGAAAAGTTGTGTTTCTATTAGTGATGATAGTAATGATATTGAAAATAAGCATTTAAATGTATCTGTAGAAAATGTTCATGTCTCAAGAGAAGCTAAGGTGAATGAAAACATAGACTCAGCATCATTTTCTAATATAGTTAACTATCCTTTAAAACAAGAACCAGATGTAATATATATCAAAGAAGAAGATGACTCAAAATGGGAAGAAATTAGTGATTAGTTATGGATCTCTTGTACAGTATTTATTAAATTTATTAAATGTGACAGTAACTTCAAATTTCCTTAGAAGAAGCTATTGTCCCCTTTAAGGGGAGCACCTTGATGCTGGTGAAGGGCTCTTGATTCAAGGAATTGGAGCTATTATTATCAATCATTAGTCATCATACTCATAGAAGAGCATCAAACTCATAATTGATGTGCAGTGCCTGGGTAATTGTAGGCTTCCAGGTTTTATTTGAGAAAATGGAGGTAATTCCAATTTAAGAACCCTTCACTGGCTTCATGGCATCCAGCTAGTCCCCTTCCTCAAATTAAACCTAATTACTGCCCATTATTCAGGTTCTGTATAACCTCTATGGGTTTAGTACCTCTCCAAGAATATAATAACAGCTTTTACATATCTCATTAATTTTTCACTATTTTAAAGTCTCTGTACCATTAGGTTTTGAAAGGTAGCATTTTGAAAGTACAGTGGACCCCCGCCATTCGAACACTCCAAAACTCACCCTCATTCCAGAATGCTGTTCAAGTGCTGTTACCAAACAAATTTATTCCCATAAGGAATGATGTAAATTAGAGTAGTCCATGTCAGACCCCCAAAAATACACTTATAAAAGCATTTAAAAAAATACACTTACATAAAAGGGTGAGTTTTGGAGTGTTCAAATGGTGGGGGTCCACTGTACAGTGGTCCCTCGGTTTTCGCCGAAAATTCGTTCCAGAATGCTGCGCAAGTGTTATTACTGAACGAATTTACTTCCTTAAGAAATAATGTCACGTAGGTTAGTCTATTTCAGACCCCCAAAAATACACTTGCAACAGCACTTATGAAAATACACTTACATAAATGTTCGAGTTTGGAGATGCACGAAAACCGAGGGACCACTGTACATTACTATTGTAGTTGAATATATAATTAATTTTGAAAATAGTTTTAATGTTTATTTGCTTACAATGCTGTAAAGTTTGAATTATATGGTCAAGTTTTAGAGTGTAATAGAGTAGCCATTGTAATTTTCCCTTCATAGATATTTTATTTTCTTATCTTAATAAAGTTTATATTTATTATTTTCTTAATGAAGTTATATTTATTATTTTCTTAATGAGGTTATATTTTATTATTTTCTTATCTTAATGAGGTTATATTTATTATTTTCTTGATGAGGTTATATTTTATAGTGAATGTCCTTCTGCATTTGACATAGTTTAGAATTAAAATAAAATGTGTTTTATAACCTATTGCTACGGGTAGGTGTATCGTCAGGACAGTGAAACATGATTTGTGTTGTGAATGATTTTAGTGCTTACATTTTTGTTTTTTAATGAGAAGAAATATTTTTCATTTGTACATTGATGTTTTAAACTCGTATAGAATTAACAAAAAATTAGTCTTGAATATAATTGCTATAAAGTCTTCACTACAGTACCACACTGGGAACATGTCATAGAGCAGTGATTTTTGTCCTTAGTACAGTACAGTGGTCCCTTGGTTTTCGCCGAAAATTCGTTCCAGAATGCTGCTCAAGTGCCATTACCGAACGAATTTACTTCCTTAAGAAATAATGTCACGTAGGTTAGTCTATTTCAGACCCCCAAAAATACACTTGCAACAGCACTTACGAAAATACACTTACATAAATGTTCGAGTTTGGAGATGCACAAAAACCGAGGGACCACTGTATGTGTAACCTGATGCTAGGAGATTTCATGCATTGGAATATTGTATTTAATCAGAATTTTAATGGAGGAAAAGGCATTGGAACTTTTCAAAATGCAGTGTGAAGAAAAACACTGTTCAACTTGATCTTTTGTGGTTTACTCAGATATTTTTAAGCTGTTCTGTACTTTCCCTTAAAAATGTAAAAAATTCTGATTTCAAGGACATTTTGAGCTTTAAACATATGATGTTTCCTTGAATGAAATGCTCTTTAAGATAGCTTCATTTTTACACTTGTATTTTGTCTATGAATAGTTAAGAAGTCTAATGTGAATAGAGGAAGCAACATAACATTTTAATTGTTAACATGCAGATTAATACAATCTACAGTCACTACATCTCAAGTACAGTGTATACAGTAACACTATGGAATAATCCTCCTTTGTGTTTTATTGTAGAGTGCAATGAAGAACCATTCCAGCTACTCTTATCTTTCACTTCTCTAGACTTAATGCCAGTTTAAGACATTATTGATGGGGTGTTTTTTTATATGTTTAGTTAGGCAAGCGGCATTCAGCTTAACTCCTTTGTCATTCCTCTGTAAGCAAAATTAAGGAAGGTTAGATAAAGTGTACTTGTGTATCTCCTGTTTGAAGTCTATCATGGCTTCCAGCAGGGGTGGCTGAACTGAAGCTGATGTGTTTTCTTAGCTCTGGTGTAATTATCATCCACACACTTTTTGATTTCTCATGTGTGATCACGTGGCATAATTCTTGTAACCCCAAGTAACAGTTATATTATTAACACTAGTATAATGACCAGATTATTGTATATAAACTATGCATAGAAATGTTGATTTTGTACTATGTCGCTATCTCACTTAAAAAAGTGGTGGGGATTTCTCCTTATCTTTTCTAACTTTTGAAATTGATATCTTTGATTTTTATCAATGTTAGGTTTTCTTCATGCTTAGGTGATCACTTAATATATCAATATGCTGATTAATATTCATTTTGCTTTGCTGAAAGCAACTTTATTAGCATGTAGAATTACAATAGCTAACCTAATCATTATTATTTGAATTATGTCTCACCAGTTTACTGGGGTTAAATTTAAAAAGAAACTGTCAAGTTTTCTACAGTAAGTGATAAATGGGCAATTTATATACAGAAAGTAAAATTATTTGATTGGGATTTGTTAAAAAGGCTAATGTTATTTAAAAAGTTGATGGTAATCTGAGTGAGCAAATTAGAACAGCTTCATAGTATATTTGAGGAAGTATGATGTGTAAAATGTGTTTGTATGTAATTGTCTGTACTCAGTGTAGTGCCTATTTGTTGTTATATGAGTAGAGCTATGGTTATCATGGCCCATCATCTTTACTTAATATTAGACCTATCATTTAGTTGTTGAAGCACGTACTGCCATATCCTTTGAGTTCATTGCAGTCACCTGCTGCTGCTATTACTACAGCCTCTCCTCACTTAACGACGGAGTTAGGGGCCTAAGACCCCGTAGGTAAACGAATTCGTTGCTAATCGAGGAATCACCCCGTACTGACACTTCAAAAGTGTCACCACCCAAAATTAAAACATTCAGTTTTATGTTTGCTGGGAAATTCCTTTCAATCTGTTTATTATTAACCCTTTCAGGGTTTGTCCCGTATATGTACGGCTTGAGAGCCAGTGTCGGTCCCGTATTTATATGCCAAAATTTTAACGCCTTCAAGTCTGGTGGAAGAAAGCTGGTAGTCCTACATATGAAAGAATGGGTCTGCATGGTCAGTGTGCACAGTATAAAAAAATCTTGCAGCACTCAGTGCATGAGAAAAAACAACAACCGTGTTTTTGGTTTAAAACAGCGACTTTGCAGTGTATTTTCATATGGTATCTATGGTTGTATTCTCGTTTTCTTGGTCTCATTTGATAGAATGGAAGATATATTACAGAAACAGAGATGATTTTGATTGGTTTCACGATGAAAAGTACCTTGAAATTGAGCTCAAATAAGCAGAAATGTTTGATTTTTGCAGATGTTCAAGTGTAAACAAATCACGCCACGCGTCCAATACACGTCAACTGGTGAGTCTAATATTCTCTCACAAGTGCTCTGATATTATTTATATAATTTTTACAATAATGCAGAAGTCTGCATAACGGTAAATCTTCTACTTTTTGAGAATAAAAATTCAAAATGGAAAGCAAGAGTAATATAAGAGGCACCTGGAGATGTGACTAATGAACAGAGAAAATGTTATTTTAGTGCCAGGAATGTCTGTCTTGTTTATTCTAGACACTATTTTCAAATTGGCATCTTTTGAAATTTGTGTGAAATTGGCCAAATTGCCAATTTCTGACCACTTTATTGGGTAGATGAAATAAGTAAATATCGCCGATATCTCTTACTTGGTGAGAGCGTAATTTTGTAAGTTTTCCATCAAATTTCATACTTTTAGTGTCATTACCATCGGGAAAAGATTCTCTTATCATTTCAAAAGAAAAAATCTTTTTTTTTTTTTTTTCTACCCTGAGAGTGAGTTAAGGATCAGGGGTCTCACCTGAAAGGGTTAACTGTAATACAACATGAAATAGGTCAGTGACTTCCGAGATATTCCAGGAAACACGTGCATAGCTGATTGCTTGGGAATTTTTTTTTTTTTTGAGAAAATCGCTCTTTTTTCAGTCTTTACATAGGATAAGAGTGATCTTCTATAGTTACCCTTCAGGCGCGTAACATTTTCTGTTATGGGCGCGGTCATTTTTTTTTTTTATCCCTCCCTGCCCTCCACCCTTCAATACCTCTCTATATAATGTCAGTTTTTATTAATTTGGGCGTCTTTATCATGCTTCTACGTTATTTATGTTATACCTAATATTATTCTGGAATAAATATGGTAGGTAGATAACCTTTATTGATAGTAATAGTACAGTGGACCCTTGAAAATCATCTCCCTTGAAGATCGGCAAATTTGAAAATCGTCCACTTTTTTCGGCAAAATATTGACTTGAAATTTGTCCATTGGCTTAAAAATCGTCGGTTGTCTGAAACGCGTCCGTGTGGCCTCCCAGGCGCCTGGGCACATAAACACCACATTGAGCGTCAGTGTGCTATTGTTTACCAGCGAGTGACCGCCACCCACGCATTCATACCATACATTTTGTCATTATTCCATTCGTTTTAGTGCTTGCAACTGCTAAATAAGCCACCATGGGCCCAAAGAAAGCTCCTAGTGCCAGCTCTTTGCTAAAGAATGTGAGAAACACGATAGAATTCAAGAAAGAACACACCAGGCAGGGTACTTCCCCACACCAGGCAGGATACTTCCCCACACAAATCAGCCAGGGTACTTCCCCACACCAAGCTCAAACAAATGTGTTATTTTAGGTTAAATGTTTTATTTTAGGTTAATATAGACATTTTCATTACTCCATCTATGATATTTTCTTCAAAATTATATAAGAAACATGTTACATATCATATAGCATATAAACATTGATACAATGTTTATATGCTATCGAGTGGTGAGTTGGGTGGAGAGTAAACATTACGTTTTCTCTGATGCAGCGTTAAAGAAAACTGTAAATCTGGCGTCTGGTGCAATACCCGCCCATCATATGCGTTTGTTTACAATTCTCGGCATGAATTATTCATTACTTCTCCCTTTGTTTATGATGGCATCTAAAGGTAGTTGTTAGAAACGATTAAACTCAGTGAACATGGTAATAATATGGCTGTGTAGTGTAATAATATGGCTGTGTAGTGTAATAATATGGCTGTGTAGTGTAATATGGCTGTGTAGTGTAATATGGCTGTGTAGTGAAGCCCCAGGTGGGGGCTACATACGTGTACCTACGTCTACAGGCTACCTACACTGAATTCCTACAAATAAATACTACACACCTCTCTCCCTACATTAAGACTAACAAATATTTTAAAATAAGTAATGAATGTACTGTGGCAGTAAAAGACAAAGAAGGGAAGTAACCTCGGAAAAGGACTTGGTACCTGAAGTCTATGGAAGGGAATTCCTATTCCAAACAATAGTAACTCTTAAATCCTCTACCCTCCTCCTGTCTTCCACACATCAACAACTCTTCAATAAAAGTAAGTGTCAAGTTATTACTGTATTATACTTCATGTCTCATTGTTTTCTGTGTAGATAAATGTACATTTTATGTAAAAAAAATATTTTTTAAATACTTTTGGATGTCTGGAACGGATTAATTATATTTACATTATTTCTTATGGGGAAAATGGTTTTGAAAATCATCCATTTTGAAAATAGGCGGACTCTCAGGAATGGATTAATCATGATTTTCAAGGGTCCACTGTATAATTATACAATATTTTATAGTGCCATGAGCTTACATGTTCATACGTCATGGTGAAGCATGAGTTACTGAGAGACTGCTCATGCCTTCTGCCTCTCTGTCGTATAGCCCTGCACATCCTCCAATACCTCTTCATATATGTCAGTTTTTATTAATTTTGGCGTCTTTATCATGCTTCCGCTGCCTAGTTATTATTGCTTGAAATCTTGTTGATGCTTTCACTGCCTCTTTCACTCTTTCTTTATCCTTCAAGGTAGTGGAAATGGTAGAATGCGTCAGCTTAAAGTCATCGGCTATCACTTGCACTTTCTAACCAGCTTCATACTCGTTTATAATCTTCATTTTCACCTCAGGGTCGCAAATTTTTCAGAAAAAAAAAATTCTTATGAAATGATAGAGAATCCTTTTCCGATCATAATGACACCAAAAGTATGAAATTTGATGAAAAACTAACTGAATTATGCTCTCGTAAAGTTAGCGGTATCGACGATGTTTACGCATCTGCGATTTCGCCCACTTTGAGCCCTATTTTTGGCCAATTCCAATGTTTCAGTCTACCAAAATTTTAGCTATTTCGCTAGAATTCCATTTGTTCTATCAATTGAGTACAAGAAACTGCCAATTTACCAATTTGAACTACCCAATAAAGTGGTCAGAAATTGGCAATTTGGCCAATTTTACACAAATTTCAAAAGATGCCAATTTCAATATAGGGTCCAGAATAAACAAGGCTGACATTCCTGGCACTAAAATAACATTTTATCTGTTCATTAGTCACATCTCCAGGCTCCTCTTACATTACTTTTGCCTTCCATTTTGACTTTTTATTCTCACAAAATAAATAATATCAGCGCACTTGTGCAAGAATATTAGACTCGCCAGTTGATGTGTATTGGACGCATGGCGTGATTTGTTTACTCGTGAACAGTGGCAAAAATCGAACATTTTCGCTACTTTGCGCTCAGTTTCAAAGCACTTGTCATCGTGAAACCAATCAAAATTATCTCTATTTCTGTAATATATCATCCATTCTATCAAATGAGACCAAGAAAATGAGAATACAACCATAAATACCATACGAAAATAGACTGCAAAGTTGCTGTTTTAAACCAAAAACACAACTCAGAGTTTTTTTTTCCTCATTACGCACTGCGTGGTGCAGGATTCTTTTTATACTGCGCACACTGACCGCACAGACCCATTCTCTCACATCTAGGCCTACCAGCCTGTTTCCGCTTGATTTGAGGGTGCTAGAATTTAGGCGTACTAGTATGTCAAAAACCCTGGTGCGTAAGCCGTACTAGTACGGCTGAAACCCTGAAAGGGTTAATCTTAAAAAAAATTATTTTTTTATATTTTTGTCTGGAACGGATTAATTGTATTTACATTAATTCTTATGGGAAATATTATTTCACTTTTAGGCCGAGCTTCTGGAACGAATTATGGCCGATAACCGGGGGTCCACTGTATTATTTACAGATGACACTACATACATCTTCTCTCATCCAAACCCAGTCATACTAGCCAACACTTTTAATACTGAATTGCAGAAAATATCTAACTGGATGATGACTAATAAGCTAACTCTCAATACTGACAAAACCTATTTCATTCAGTTTGGAAACAGAGCTACAAATGTTCCACTTAACATAACTCTAAAAGGTTCACCCATCACAAGACTCACAGAAGGAAAATTCCTAGGGATCCACCTTGACAGTAGCCTCAAATTCCAGACACATATACTACAAATTTCCAAGAAAATCTCCAAAACTGTAGGCATACTATCAAAGATATGGTACTATGTTCCACAATCAGCTTTTCTTGCACTGTATCATTCACTCATCTACCCTTATGTCACCTATGGAATTTGTGCATGGGGATCAACAACATTCAATCACCTAGGACCACTAATAACCCAACAAAAGGCTGCAGTCAGAATGATAACAAATTCCCACTCCAGACAACATACTCCACCAATACACAAATAACCTGCATATAGCAGAGAGGAGCTTATGAGGCCGGTGTGGCAATTTCTCGCGCGGTCATGAGAATTATGCAAAAAAATATGATTTTGGGTTTTGTTTACAGAAAAATAGTGTAAGTATTTGGCAACATTTTGGTGAAAACCACATCATAATACGATGTTTCTAAAGCAAATTATAGCTACTTGAAACATGTCTGGTGGCGACCCGCCAGGTAAATATATGCATAAGCGTGAGGTGAATTTTTTATATTTTTTTTGTTTTTTTTAATTTTCTGTCTATTTTTCTTCCTAATACAATAAATTTACCACTTAACATCATTACAGTGTGGGAGGAGCTTATATCAGAGGTGGGAGGAGCTTGCATGATGATGCAACAACCAGTAATCGATTTTATAGATGTCGGCAGTCTGAGTGCCGCTCACAAGATGTCTTATACTGATGCTATTATTGCTAATATCCTTTTTCTGCTTATATCATTTATTCATTAATGATATTATGCATAAGATAAATAAGAAAGAAGGCCAAAATAATATTATTTGTATAGTTTATACTGGAGGGTGGTGGTGGCCTTGAAGAAATGTTACCGACTATAAGAGACGGGTTTTCTCTGTTACCTCTGGTAGAACTAAAGAAAACGGTGTTTCATACATGGGAAACAATAAGAAATCACTTATATTGCATAGAAAAGCCCAAAATAGCGCAATTTTCGTGAAATTTTTTGTACTTTTCTGGCGTAATTAGCTAGGCCGCGCGTTCAGCCGAATATCTCGAAAGCAAGATTTTGGCCTATTGCTTCTTGTATTACCATTAATAATGATTGGATTGAAATGATTTTCACAGACAATATAAAACAAAGTGTGCTTGACTTCTACAAAAAAAATTTGGAATATCTCAAATATTTTTGATTTTGTGGGGGGGTAAAAGGCAGATATTTTGGTGAATGCCAAAAAACGTACCAAATGTATTTTTTTTCGGCACGAAGATAAGGTATATTAGATTAATTGACTTTTTCAAAGAGTCGTGTTAGATGTATTCTAACAGTGGGGATTGTCAAAGTGCCACTCATAGTGCCAATTTGTGCACCAAGTGCTGCCATTTGTCAAAATCAGTAAAAAAAAATTTTCTCAGTTGTTTGTTGGCCAATCTTATTGAAACTTTGTCATATTATGTTACATATATGCTTCTAAACGTACACCAAAAATAAAAAAAATTGGACGATAAATAACAATCCTAACCGAAATTGCCGCACTGGCCCCTTATGACGACATTTCGGTCCGACTTGGACCATTTACAAAGTCCCTTCTTTTTGTTAGTGTGACTTTGTAAATGGTCCAAGTCGGACCGAAACGTCATCGTAAGCTCCTCTCTGCTATATGTGGGTTATTTGTGTATTGTTCCAATCACGGTATTGTGCCTTTTTTTATACTCCACCAATATTCAAAAGTCTAAAACTACTCACCGTCAAGAACATTCATACTTATTATTGTGCCTACTACATTTATAGAACACTACACTCAAACATAAACCCACCACTCAAACTTCTCCTCACTTACCTTAACAGGATACACGACCATAACACTAAACACAGATCACTTTTTGATGTACCCCGTGTCCGTATTACACTGTGCAAAAACTCTATGAACATAAAGGGCTCCAAAATTTGGAATTCATTACCAGTAAATACTAAAGTAACCCGGTCTGAACATCAATTTAAGACTCTTCTCAAAAACCACATACTCACCCTAAACTAAAAACTCAATACTCAATTTTACCAAATAATATAATTTAATTATTTACTATTGATATAAAGAATCTGCAAAATACTTTCAACTTGTCCCAATGTTATATCCCAGATTGTTAATTTGAGTAAACTTGCTGTCTGCTATAAATAAAAACAGATCTACAACTTAAACTATGATCAATTTCTCTAGTAGTATTAAGTAGTCTGTAAGCCATTAAATTTAGTCTGCCCATAATGCCATGGCATGATAGTGGCTCTCTTTGCACTGCAACTCATTATTATAATTATATAATCTCAATGTAAACTTGCAAGGAAATAAAATTTGAATTTGAATTTGAATGGGTGTTGAATTTCAGGTTGCTGTCAAGGTGCAGGCCCAGGAATTTGCCCTCATTATGTCTAGCAATAAAAGTGTTGTCAATTGTTATGTTCAGCTGGACAGCACTTGTTCTGTTCCCAAACAGGATGTAGAAGGTTTTGTCAGTATTAAGTGTAAGTTTATTAGCACTCATCCAGGTCATTATTTTAACTAGTTCTTCGTTAACAATAGTGTTAAGTGAAGCAAGATTAGGGTGCGAGCTGACATATGTCGTATCGTCAGCAAAGAGAATATCCTTAAGGTGTTGTGAAACAGTAGGTAGATCATTGATGTATAAGAAGAAGAGCAGGGAACCAAGGACACTCCCCTGTGGTACTCCAGTATCAAGTGGTCTTATTGATTACGTTGTGTCCTTAATAGAGACATATTGCTGCCTATTAGTTAGGTAGGATTCCTTGATTTCTTTTTTCTTCGCCAGGATGGAATTGATCGTTGATGAGGACTTCCCGTACATCCTGGTGAGATCGACCACATGTACGCCATTTTCGTACTTTTCTACAAGTTCTTTCTTGAATTCTATTGTGTTTCTCACCTTCTTTATCAAAGGGCTGGCACTCAGAACTTTCTTTGACCCCATGGTGGCTTATTTAGCAGTTGCACTCAATAAACAAGCTCAAAAAACAATGGATTATTACGAAATGTTTTGTGTAAACACGCAGGGTAATGTTCACTCGGCGAGAAACAAAGCCAGATAGACTCAGAATGCATGCGTGGGATGCTTTGTGTGGGTGCAGGCAGGCGGACACGTTCAGTACGGCGGACGAAAACCGAGGTGATGAACGAAAATTGGGACAATATTTTGACAAAAAAAGTTGTCGAAAACCGAATTCGACGAAAACCAAGGTTCCACTGTAATATTAATAATAATAATAATAACAACAATCGCTCTGTAGTGCTTTAAATGTCAGCTACCAAAACTATACGAAATACATATGACATTTAAAGCGCCCCAGAGTGATTAATTATATTTTATTAATAATTATATCCTTTTATTATTATTATTATTATTCCTCTTTAAGGGGGGCTCCTTGACGTGGTAAAGAGGCTATCGGTCTGAGGAATTGGACCTTTTGGTCTTCTTCCTCAGACCGAACCTAATTACCCCCCAATCCCCCCTCCCTTTTCCCATCTCCCCCATCCTCCCTTTTCCCTTTCCTCCTCCTCCTCCTCATCCCTCCCTTATTTCCTTCCCACCATTGTCCAACGGAATTTCCAGACATGTGGTGATGACATTTTCGAGCAGCTTGAGCTCCAAGAACTCCCTATCCTTAAAGTTGACACTTTTGTCCTCCCAGCCAATAAGCGAAGACGTTATCCTTGCAATATAGCTCGTTTAACGTTTGACTGCCGAGAACTGCCACCTTCGGTCTACATTGCAGGTCAACGTTTACAAGTTCGAAAGGTGACCCCTACACCGCAGCAGTGTAGAAACTGCTGGCGTTTTGGTCATCCAGCAAAATATTGCAGGTCCATGGCCGAATGCCCAGTCTGTGGTGCTGCGACCATGCCAGTTCTTCTTGTACTCTACCTCCCTCTTGCCTTAACTGTCATGAGGCACATCCTTCATATTCTCGCCGTTGTCAGGTTTACCTGAATGAGCGGGAAATCCGTTGTCTCAAAGAGGCGGAAGGCTACTCCTATGCTATGGCTGTCTCTCATCTTCGCCTTCAAGGGAAACTTCCCGTATTTCTTATTCTCGCATTGCTAAACGTCGCCCGCTTCTGGGGTCCCAACTTCCACGGCTTCCTCTGTGGTTGCCTCATCCGCAATCACCCCTGTCTCGAATCCTTTTGATATTCTTGGCTCCGAGGTCCCTACCTCGGCTTCCCATACTGTCCACACTCCTTCCTCTACTCACTCGCACAATCCTGAGTCTACACGTCCTCGTTCTTCATCTAAACCTCAGCGCCCCCTCCTTCTCATAAGCCCGGCAAAAATCCCTACTGCCAGGTCCTTCGCCTCTGACTAGTTCTATAACGTGTGTGGAGGTTCATCCTCCCTCATACACTACCTTCATCCCCTGTCCCTCCCAAGCCCCTTCGACAGTTTCCTCTTCTATCTCCTCACCCTCTACTTTAGTGCAGTCTATAGACTCCCGATCGTTGCTCACTCTTCTTCCATTTCTAATGTAGTCCCACATTCTGCATCTTTGACTTCCGAAACACTGGAAGCTATTGCAGAATATATTACAGAGACTGGACAGATGATGGACACTACTCCACCTGAGGCACCTGAGGTTCCTCATCTCTCTTCTTCGTCTCAACCCCCCCTTCCTTCACAACGTCCTCCTCCTTCTCTGATTACAGGTCTTCCGCTGCCTCCACACGTGGACTTTTCTAACCCTAGTCCATAGATTCCTCTCACTTCCACTTATATCTTTCTCTCCATAAATCATGGCTTATTTACAGTGGAATATCCGAGGCCTCAGGGGTAACCGGGTGAGCTTCAGGTGTTGCTCTCTCAGTTTTCCCCTGTTGGGGTCTGTTTGCAAGACCCCAAATTACAATCCACTGTTATCAGGCCCTTTTCAGGCTATGATTTGTTATATTCATCGGATCCTTTTTCCGATGGAACCTTTAACGAAAGTGCTCTTCTTATACGCACTGGTGTTCCATACCGTCAGCTCTATGTTCCTTCTTCCTTACATTACACCGCAGCCCGTATCCACTTGAATAAGTGGTATACACTCTGTTCTTTATATCTCTCCCTTCGCGGGCAATGTCTATCCCAGATGTTGATTTTCTGGTTTCTTCCTTACTGCCACCCCTTCTATTACTCGGCGTTTTAACGCACACCATTTTTTCTGGGGAGGATCGCACTGTGACTCCCGTGGCATTCAGTTGGAGGCATTTCTTGCTTCTCTTCCCTCCATGTTTTAAATACGGGTACTCCTACCCATTTTGATCCCCGAACTCATTCTTTCTCCTGCATCGATCTTTCCATCTGCTCTTCATCTACTGTCCTTGACTTCACCTGGTCTGTCCTCCCGGACTTTGGATCATTTCAATCATCCAAGTCCCTCTGTTTTCTCCACCTCCTCATTGCCCACGCTGGCAATTTGACCGGGCGAAATGGGACCTTTACGCACATCTTACTGCCTTTCATGAGGTTCCTATCTCGTCCTCCATTGATGAGGTTTTACATCTCTTTTCGTCCTCCATCTTCACAGCGGCTTCACATTCTATTCCCCAAACCTCGGGCAAGCATCCTCAGAAGTGCGTGCCTTGGTGGTCTCCTGCTTGTGCTCGGGCAGTGCGTTTGAAACGTGCTGCATGGGGCAGGTATCGATATAACAGAACCACAGAGAGACTCCTTGATTTCAAGCAGAAGAGAGCTATTGCTCGTCGTGTCATACGTGATGCTAAACGCACTTGCTGGCGAGATTACGTTTCTACTGTCACTTCGGCTTCCTCGATGAGTGCAGTCTGGAAGAAAGTGCGGAAATTAAGTGGTAAATTCTCCCCGACCCGGCTCCTGTTCTTCAGGTTGCTGGTGTCGATATAGCACACCCTCTTGCCGTTGCCACTGAAATTGGTAACCATCTCGTCCGCATTTCTCAGGGGCTCCATCTATGCCCCTCTTTCCTTTCTTCTAAGTCTGCCAGCGAGTTAAAGCCCTTAGATTTTCTTCTCTTAGAGAAGAATCCTATAATGTGCCTTTTACCCTTCAAGATCTGGAGGCAACACTCTCTGCTTGCCGATCATCGGCAGCTGGGCCAGACGGCATACATATTCGTATGCTACAGCATTTACATCAGTCTGCTCTTACT
The DNA here is from genome assembly GCA_009830355.1 of Cherax destructor. Taxonomy (NCBI): domain Eukaryota; kingdom Metazoa; phylum Arthropoda; class Malacostraca; order Decapoda; family Parastacidae; genus Cherax; species Cherax destructor. Next base: position 51,370 of record WNWK01009834.1, read on the forward strand.
GTCCTCTTACGACTCTTTAATCTTATATGGTCGCAAGGAGTTATTCCCCAGCTGTGGAAGTCTGCTATTGTTCTCCCTTTTCGAAAACCAGGTGCTACGGGACGTGATCCCTCTCACTACCGTCCCATCGCTCTTACCAGTGCAGTTTGCAAGGTAATGGAACGTCTAGTTAATAGACGTTTGATGTGGTATTTAGAGACTCACAATAGTCTCTCCCCTAGTCAGTATGGTTTCCGTAAGGGCCGCTCTGCCATTGACCCCTTGCTGCGCTTGGATACGTATATTCGTAATGCCTTTGCGAATAACCATTCGGTTATCGCTATCTTTTTCGACCTTGAGAAGGCTTATGATACAACTTGGAGATATAATATCTTGGCCCAGGCCCACTCCTTAGGCCTCCGAGGCAACTTACCATTCTTTCTTAAGGCTTTCTTAACTGACAGACATTTCCGGGTCCGGGTTCGTAATGAACTCTCCCCGGAATTTGTCCAAGCTGAAGGTGTCCCCCAGGGATGTGTTCTGAGCACAACACTTTCTGCTTGCTATAAATAATCTGGCATCTGTTCTCCCATCCAATATTTGGTCATCGCTCTATGTGGATGACTTTGCTATAGCTTGTGCAGGTGCTGACTGTCACCTCATTGCAGTTTCCCTCCAGCATGCCATCAACCGGGTTTCTGATTGGGCCACCACTCACGGGTTTAAGTTTTCTAGTGGCAAAACTCATCAAATTACGTTCACTAGGCGTTCAGTGGTCTCTGATCATCCATTGTACCTATACGGCTCACGTATCCCAGAACGTGATACAGTCAGGTTTCTCGGCCTCCTGTTTGACCGCAGATTGTCCTGGAAACCTCACATTACCTCTCTGAAGGCGACTTGCCATAGCCGGCTGAACCTCCTTAAAACCCTCGCACATCTTTCATGGGGGGCTGATCGTAGAACTCTCCTTCGCCTACATTCAGCCCTAATTCTATCGAAACTCGATTATGGTGACCAGATATATTCGGCAGCCTCTCCTGCCACTCTTTCCAGCCTTAATCCCATCCATCACCAGGGATTACGCTTATGCCTTGGTGCTTTTCGTTCTTCCCGGTTGAGAGCCTATATGTAGAAGCGAACATTCCATCCTTGTCCGATCGTCGTGATGCACATTGCATTCGCTATTATGTTCGCTCTCATGACCTCCGCAATCCTTCCATGTATAGGATTGTCACAGATGTTAGTAGACGCTCGTTATTTGTTCGTCGCCCCTGTTTACTTCGTCCCTTTTCTCTTCGTCTGCATTCACTCTTGTCTTCCCTTCAGCTTCCGCCTTTATATGTTCATGTGGCTTCACCCTTTCCTCTACCCCCTTGGGAAGTTCCTGCTGTCCGTGTCTGTTCTATTCCTCTACCTTGCGCGAAAGCCCAACTGCCTACGGCGGCTTCTCGCTCTTTCTTTCTAGACCATTTCCGTTCTCATTCCCATGCCATCGCAGTATACACCGATGGTTCAAAGTCATCTGACGGCGTCGGATTCGCAGCAGTGTTTCCGGACAGCGTCGTACGAGGGCATCTGTTACCCTCGGCTAGCATATTTACGGCTGAATTGTATGCCATTCTTGTGGCACTTATCCGTATTGCATCTATGCCTGTATCACCATTTGTGGTCGTTTCAGACTCCCTTAGTGCTTTACAGGCTATCCGTAAAATTGATACACCTCACCCCCTAGTTCTTCGTATCCACCTTTGGTTACGCCGTATCTTTAGCAAGCATAAAGATATTGTCTTTTGTTGGGTCCCTGGTCATGTTGACGTACAGGGCAATGAACAGGCAGACACTGCTGCGCGGTCAGCAGTACATGACCTTCCAGTTTCATATAGAGGTGTTCCTTTCACGGACTATTTTGTTGTCATTGCTACCCACCTTCGCACCCGTTGGCAACAACGCTGGTCTGACCTGCTGAATAACAAACTTCATTCTATTAAACCGGTTATAGGTTTCTGGCCTTCTTCTTGTCACCAATGTCGAGGTTGGGAGACTACACTCTCCCGTCTTCGCATCGGCCACACTCGTCTTACTCACGGGTATCTCATGGAGAGGCTCCCTGCCCCTCTCTGTGAGCATTGTCAGGTTCCAGTGTCTGTTCGACATATCCTGTTGGACTGCCCACTCTATCAACGAGCACGCAGAATTTACCTCCAACGACGTCTTCGCTCTGCGGCCCTTTCTTTACCTTCCCTTCTTGCAGATGGCCCCTCCTTTAATCCTGACTCTCTCATTGACTTTTTGACAGAAACTGACTTACTACACAAACTCTGAAGATTATACCTCTAGCACCTCCCTCAGTCCCTTCTACCTCGATCTCTTGCTACACTCCTCCCCTGCACTATCCACCATCATCTTGCACTCCATACCCTACTAATCGTCCATCTCCCTCTTACAACCCACTCTCCCTGCATCCTACAATAACCTGCAGCGCTGTATAACCCCTGTGGTTTAGCGCTTCTATTTGATTATAATAATAATAATATTATTATTATTATTATTATTATCACCATCGACATATTTTGTTCACTGAGTTTAATCATTTCATAATTAAGCTGCCACGAGAGACTGAGAATGTAGACACAGACGAACAAACCAGCTAACCCCTTTATTGTGAACTTCTTTTGTACTTCTTCCATTTTCCTCTTCCAAGTGCTGCTGCACTTCTATCTTGTACTATGGGGTGCACAATCAAGTACAAATTTGTACAAATATGTAGTCTTGGAGACTTTAAAAGCTGGTGTACTGAGTGGCTGTAAGGAGGAGATTGAGATGCTTGATGCTGAGACGCTGAGCTGCTCGTTTCCGTGACCCAAGTTCTCATACGGCATACAATAGTGACTCATCGGAGAGCCCGTTGTAACTTTGAGTTGTCAGTAAATGAGGAGAGGCTGTATTGCTATTTGAAAAGTTCTGTCCTTGTCATCCTTCCTGCATTTTTTATGAATTTTTTTTCTTTTTCACCCCTCATTGATGCTGGTTTCAAAAAGTTTTCTTTTTTTTTTTTCTTCCCTTTTATAAATGTTGTCATGTAATTTTTTTCCTGTTTCCAAAGATAGAATTTGTAAAGCTTTATAATGTTGATTTAGATCATCCTTTTATATTAAAGATTTCTTTTGTAACATTTTGAACTTCATATAATTTTTCATGTTTCTTTCGTTACAGGCACCATATTACTGGTACATATACCTGTTTAGGGGTAGCATATATTGAAAAAGGTCTTTTTGTATTTATCTCTCTCTATATTTTTTGAAAGCTATCTTTAACCCTTTCACTGTCCAGACCCCTGAAATTAATGTTGTTCTCAATGTCCACTTTTTTTTTTTTTTTAAATAATACTCAAATGACAGAGAATCTTTTTCTGAAGGTAATGACACCTAAAGTGTGAAATTTGAAGGAGGACTTTGGAATTATGCAAGCATAAAGTTAGCAGTGTAGGGCAGTTTATTCACTGGTGATTTTTCCCACTTTAAGTCCTATTTTAAGCCAGTTCTTAGCTATTTTGCTAGGATGTCTTTTGTTTTATCAAATAAGCATGAGAGACCATCCATTTAACTACTACAACTACCCTATACAGTGCACAGAAGTCAGTAATTTTGCCAGTTTCACAAAAATTAAAAAATGTCATTTGAAAAATGGTCCAGAATAAGCAATGTAGACATTCCTGGCACTAAAACAACATTTCCTCTGTTCATTAATCACTTGCCTTCCATTTTGAATTCATAATCACACAAAAATAGAAGATTTAATTTATTTCTCAAATAATAAAATATAACCAAGAATAAACCATACCACGGGTGGGGTTCGAACCCGCGGTCAGAGAGTCTCAAAACTCCAGACTGTCGCGTAAGCCACTGGGCCAGCTAGCTTCAATAAGATTCATCCAACTAGGTATATTTCTACACCATAGGTATATTTCTACACCATAGGTGTAGAAATATACCTAGTTGGATGAATCTTATTGAAGCTAGCTGGCCCAGCGATGGTCTGGAGTGTTGAGACTCTCTGACCATGGGTTTGAACTCCACCCATGGTATGGTTTGTTTGCAATCGTGTCATTACGATTTCGTGAGTCATAACCAGGAATGACTGGTCATGGTTTTGAGAATTCCAATACTCAAATCAGACTTATTAAAAACCCTAAAACAAAATGAGGGGTGTAGGGGAACCTTACCCATTCTCAGGAAAATTGGCAAAAATCATATATTTCTGCTACTTTGAGCCCAATTTCAAGCTACGTCCAGTCCTGAAACCAACCAAAATCATCTCTTTTTCAGTAGCATGTCTTCCATTCTGTCAAATGATACCAAGAAACAGCCAGTAAAACCATAAAAACCCTCCTAGATAACACCTCAAATTTGCTATTTTAATCCAGACACGAACTTAGAGTTTTGTTTTTCCCATCATGCGCCACATGGGGCTGGATTTTTTATGCTGTGCACACTCACAACACAGACCCTGTTTCTTATACCTCGGCCCAATTTTACCACTCGCATCTTATTTGAGTGAGCCGAGCTCACGATGTAGAACTATATGACACACCCTGCCTCAATGATGTAGTTCTACATGGCGGCTACATGGTGGTTAACCCTTTGAGGTTCTGTCCCGTAGTTTTATGGCTTTGAAGCCTGGGTCCAAACCGTAGAACTACGGCTTGAGCTCAGCTCACTCAGATAAGCTGAGTGGTAAATTTGGGCCTAGATATGAGAGAATACATTTACGTGGTAAGTGTGCACCATATAAAACAAATCCTGCAGCACACAGTGCATAATGAGAAAAAAACTGCAACCATATTTTTGGATTAAAACAACAAATCTACGGGTTTTTTCTGTATGTTTTTTGCAGTTATATTCACGGTTTCTTGGTTTCATTTGATAGAATGGAAGATATATTACAGAAATAGAGATGATTTTGATTGGTTTTAGTAGTGAAAATGGCTTGAAACTGAGCTCAAAGTAGCGGAAATGTTCGATTTTTACCGATATTCATGAGTAAAGAAATGACGTCACGCGTCTAATACACGTCAGCTGGTGGGTCTAATGTGCATTCGTGAATGTGCTATTATTTATACAATTATTACAGTATTGCATAACAGTAAATCTATATTTTGGTGTGAATAAATATTTATGTGAATAAAAAGTCAAAATGGAATTCATTTGTAAAGCCTGAAAACATAACTAATAAACAGAGGAAATGTTAGTTTAGTGCCAGGAATGCCTGCATTGTTTATTCTGGACTCTATTTTGAAATTGGAATATTTTGAACTTTGTTTTAAATTGGCCAAATTACCAATTTCCGATCACTTTATTTGGTAGTTGAAACAGTTGACTGGGTGATTTCTTGTGCTCAATCGATAAAATAGAAGAAATAGCTAAGAATTTGGTAGACTGGAATAATGTAATTGGCCTAAAATGGGAGTCAAATTCGGCAAAATTGCCGATGTGTAAATATCGCTGACGCAGCAAGATTCATGAGAGTGTAATTTCGTCAATTTTCCATCAAATTTCATACTTTTTGTTTTATTACCTTCAGAAGAAGCTTCTCTATCATTTCATAAGAAAAAATATTTTTTTTTTTTTTTAAATTCTTGGACCCTGTGGACAAGGCGTAGATCTACGGCTTGGATCCTCAAAGGGTTAATTACTGTGATATTATGTTGTTTGGCACTTACTGCCATCAAGTATGATAAAAAGAAACTTGGTGTTGAACAAACCTACATGGCAACCACATTGTCTATAATTAAGGTTTCCTCATCACCAAGTGTCTTTCTACCATTTAAATTCATCCCAACCTTGTGTGGTGGTAGGGTTTTTTAATATTGCTTTGATCATTTAAAGGGCTTTGTCAGTTGGAGTCTCTGGGTAGTATTGGCTGATGGTGTCGTTCCTGCCATATTACCTACTTGTGAGAAGCCTGACTAATAGATACACCTACATTAGCAGCTGTGATAAATCTGACTAATAGCTGCACCTGGTGAAAAGCTTGACTAATAGCTGCCACCAACATTAGTAGCAGGTAAGAAGCCTGACTAATGGCTGCCACTTACATTGGCAAATGTTGAGCTTGGCTAATAGCTGCCACCAACACTGGATTGCTATACATGTTAAATCCATCCACCAGAAGGGTCTCTCTCTGTTGGATATCTTTGTCCCTTCCCCCTCTACTTTGTTATATACATACTTGTGTCTGAAATATTTTCTGCTTCTGTTCAGTCCAGTACATTCAGTACTCATTTATCCTACACAGCTCTTCCCCATTCCAGAAAAGTCTTCTTACTTAATTATCTTATTTTGTAATTTGTCTTTGGCAGTGAATTGTGATTAAAGTTCTTTACACTTGAACTAATTACAGTACTGTTTGAGAGGTTCAGATATTTTTAGTGACAAAATACTTGCTCTCACCTTTACGACCTTTATTAGCTTTCCATACCTTATCTGACCAGGTTTACATTGATTATATGAAAAATATTTTGCAAAGTTGACGTCTTGTCCATACTTAACCCTTTGACTGTTTCGGTCGTATATATACGTCTTACGAGCCACTGTTTCGGACGTATTAATACGCATAAATTCTAGCGGCCTCAAATCAAGTGGGAGAAAGCTGGTAGGCCCACATGTGAGAGAATGGGTCTGTGTGGTCAGTGTGTGCAGTATAAAAAAAATCGGGCAGCCAGTGGTGCAGTGTGGGAAAGCCATTTCAGTAGTCCATGTTCAGCATGCCTAGCGGAAAGAATTACCTGGCGAATCTGGGACTCTTCTCTTCCCCATTGATAGCTCTAACACAGATGGAAGTGTCTCTGAAGATGAATTTCATGGTTTTGAAGAGTTTGTGACCAAAAGCAATGCCCAGGATACCAGAAGGAAGGAAGGAAGAGATGAGAGGAAGGAAGGAAGGAAAGAAGAGATGAGAGTAAGGAAGGAAGGAAGGAAAGAAGAGATGAGAGTAAGGAAGGAAGGAAGGAAAGAAGAGATGAGAGTAAGGAAGGAAGGAAGGAAAGAAGAGATGAAAGGAAGGAAAGAAGAGATGAGAGGAAGGAAGGAAAGAAGAAAGGAAGAAAGAAAGAAAGGAAGGAGAGATGAGAGGAAGGAAGGAAGGAACAAAAGAAGTAAGAAAGGAAGGAAGAAAAAAAGGAAGAAAGGAAGAGATGAGAGGAAGGAAGGAAGGAAATATGTAAGAAAGGAATGAAGGAAGAAAGGAAGCTAGGAAGGAGGTTGTGGGAAAGAAGACATGAGTAATGGTATAATATGTCATTTTGACAGCTGCCTTACCCTGACTCAGCAAATTTAGATGTCCACACACACACACACAGCTTCAAGTGCTAAGGGAAGTTGATGGAAAGTGTCCAGTCATTATATATGTGTATATATATTATAGAACAATAGTAATAAATTTTCTTTTGCATTGGTTTGTGTAAACAAGTTCTGTAAACAATATAATGATGATAATGTTTGTGCAGTTATTGTGTTGCATACAACGAGTGTATATATGTACACAGCACCTTACTTTGGTCTCACAGGCCACATAAGTTACTTGGAAAAAAAAATATTGGAAAATACAAGAAACCTTTGAATGGGAGTAAATATAAATGTACCGGTGAGCGGCATTCGCCGCTGTTGCCATACGCGGCTCATTTTTTGCCAGCTTTACGCCTCCATATCTCAGTAAGTATTGATCGCAAAAAAAAAAAAATTTAGGATAAAAACAATCAGAAAAATAATCTTAACATTTTGATAAGAAATTTTTTTTTTTTTTTTTTCGAATACAGTGGTACCCCGGTTTACGATGTTCTCCAAACTCGCCCTTTTATGTAAATTTATTTTTTTAAATGCAAGTGTATTTTTGGGGGTCTAAAAGGACTAGTCTATTTTACATTATTCCTTATGGGGATAAATTCGTTTGGTAATGGCACTTGAACAGCATTCTGGGACGAAAAAATATCGTAAACCGGGGTACCACTGTATTTTGCGACAACAGGAGAGCACTCAGGATTGGGGGTTGCGACAGTCAAAGGGTTAAGGTAGACAATAGCACTTTCATTAAAAATATTCAATGTGCCTATCCAAGTTTCTGCTAGGAAATTATCTTCTTCCTTTGAATGACCTTCATAACACATTCTCTTCAGTTGTGTGAAGGCAATATACAATAGGGATGTATCGAATGTGAAAATTTAGATATTCGGGATGCGGATGTGTACAGTGGTCCCTCGGTTTTGCCGAAAATTCGTTCCAGAATGCTGCTCAAGTGCCATTACCGAACGAATTTACTTCCTTAACCCTTTCAGGGTCGGTGCCGTACTAGTACGTTTTACGAGCAGGGGTTGGTGCCGTACTAGTACGCCCAAATTCTAGCGGCCTCAATTTAAGCAGAAAACGTCTGGTAGGCATACATATGAAAGAATGGGTCTGTGTGGTCAGTGTGCGCAGTATAAAAAAAATCCTGCAATACACACTGCATAATGAGAGAAAAAAAACTCTGACCGTTTTTTTCTATTAAAACAGCGACTTTGCAGTCGATTTTCGTATGGTATTTATTGATGTATTCTCGTTTTCTTGGTCTCATTTGATAGAATGGAAGATATATTACAGAAATGGAGATGATTTTGATTGGTATGACAATGACAAGTACCTTGAAATTGAGCTCAAAGTAGCGAAAATGTTCGATTTTTGACGATGTTCAAGAGTAAACAAATCACACCATGCGTCCAATACACATCAACTGGCGAGTCTTATATTCATGCACAAGTGCTCTGATATTATTTATACCATTTTTACAATGATGCAGTTGTATACATAACAGTAAATCTTCTATCTTTGTGAGAATATAAATTCAAAATGGAAAGCAAAAGTAATGGAACAGGGGCCTGGAGACGTGGCTAATGAACAGAGAACATGTTATTTTAGTGCCAGGAATGTCTGCCTTGTTTACTCTGGACCCTATTTTGAAATTGGCATCGTTTGAAATTTGTGTGAAATTGGAAAATTGCCATTTTCTGACCACTATTTTGGGTAGATGAAATTGGTAAATAGGCAGTTTCTTCTACTCATTCGATAGAAGAAATGGAGTTCTAGCGAAATAGCTATAATTTTAGGAGACTGAAACATTGGAATTTGTCGAAAATAGGGCTTGAAGTGGGTGAAATCGCTGATGCGTCAGTGTCATAGATACCGCGAACTTCGCGAAAGCATAATTTCGTTAGTTTTCAATCAAATTTCATAATTTTGGTGGCGTTATGATCGGAAAAAGATTCTTTTATCATTTCATAAGAAAAAAATAATTTTTTTTTTCCAAAAAAATTTCGACCCCAGGAACACTTTCCTGAGAAGGCCTGTCGACCCCCAAAGGGGGTCGACAAAAATACACAAAAATGCCCCCAAAAATACACTTGCAACAGCACTTACGAAAATACACTTACATAAATGTTCGAGTTTGGAGATGCACGAAAACCAAGGGACCACTGTATATGGATGTCTTACTTACTCATTTTACGGATGCGGATGCAGATGCGAATATCCGATACATCACTAATATACAATGTCATTGCAAGCCACAATGATATACTTTTTGTACACCAAACCCTTCATTTTACATGCATTCATCATTGCTAGGGTAGCAAAGTATCCAAACTCACTGTTTTAACTGCTGGGCCCCTTCGTTCAAATCTGGTAAGGTTGAAACTACTACTGTTTTGGTCAACTGGCAAAGTACTACTGATCACATATAGAGGGCCTAATTTGCAGTACAGTGGCTCATAATGACCTCCCTCCTTGCAGTCTCATTTGTGCCAGGCTCAACCCTTTTATTTACATCATTATCTCATTTTTGTATGGGTAAGCTCTTATATTTTTATACGAGTGCATGTGGCATGATCAAGCTATGTCATATCAGTGAAATGAAGGCCTCAAATTTTAACCCTCCAGTGATGTATTATTTACCAGTGCATCAATGTTCATTGCACACTTCTACTTCATCAGTTTTACTTTTTACAGTCAGTCAACTTTCCCAGAGCTGTTCTGTCATCACTATGCTGAAGGCACAGATAACGTATCAGAGGGTCTGGTCTCAGGTTTTACTCTCAGGCTCTTGTTGCTTCTCTCAGTTTGCCTCTCCATTCTGCTATACCTGATCACTAATTTTTCCTCTCACTTTAAAGGATTCTAGTCATCTTCAGATTGATTCCCACCTTTAACACAGACTCTTTTTGCCCTTTTAACAGAAACTAACTTATTGCACCTACTTATAATTTATTTTATTTTTTTGCATTCTTCACTCTTCAATTTGTACAATTTTGAATCTCACTCATTCCTAACTTCCACATCTCTCTCTCTCTCTCTCTCTCTCTCTCTCTCTCTCTCTCTCTCTCTCTGCAGCATTGTATGACCCAGGTTTATCTCTTAGTCTCATTATATTATTTTTATTATTATTGAGATTGATTCCTCACATCACACCAACTGTTTCATTCAATGCTGGCTGTATTACCTATTTAGCATGTGCAAAGACATTGTCTTTTTCTGGGCTCCTCAAGATTTTGGTGTTTAAGGCAAAATAAACATGCAGATTCATCTACATGTTCTGTGTGTCAGGACCTTTTAATCTCCTGTAGCCATTTGTCATTTTCTAACTTTTTCAGTACTGTCTCAGACCACTGGAGATTGCTTGCAGTATCATTTATTTTTGTGACACACAAGCTTTTTTTTTTCTGGTCAACCTCTTCCCATTTTCTTCAGTTGCACGAAATAGTACTCTTATTTTCTCATGTTTAAGCACCATATGTTTGATTATGAAGTTTGTCAGAGGGCATATGAAATTTATTTCCAACCTTTTTTTTTTTTTTTTTTTTAATTAACCTCTGCTTGCCTTTCACTTCAAAAGTCTCATTTTCTTTTAGTTCTGATCACTCCCTTCACATTTATTTTCCATGCTATTGGCTTCCCTCTGGCATATGCAGCTTCATCATGGGTTTAGCAAATTTTAGAAATACAATACAAATTTTGTGAATGTAATTACATATCAAACAGCATATACAGTTCTGTAACGTAAATTGACCTGTATAATATTAAATGGATGAATAAATTAAGTTTATTTGCTATCCTAGTACATTGCTTTTTTTTATATTTTTATTATTGTACTATATTTATGAGTTTTTATTTAGTTTTTATTTATCAAATCATGTGAAATGATGAAAATAAATTGATGACTATCATTGTCTTTCACTGCTAATCCTCTGTATGCATAAAAAGCAAGAATGTAAATCTGTTATTTTTCAATCTTATTATTACATTCATGGAGGAGTACTAAACCCACATGAACTCGCATAGCACCTGTGAGAATGAGGCATTCAGATTCAATCCAAGGAAGGGGAGTACATGTCCAATTCCTTAGATCAAGAGCCCCTCACCATTTCACAGGCTTAATGTTTCATTTATTTTTTTAAAGTGGTCATTTGAGTTACAATGAGCTGAAGTTACAATAATTTTGAGTTAAGATTTGCAATTGTAGAGGAATTTAGTTTTGAGTTTTGATGAAAAATTGGAGATACGATATGTGAATGATGGTACAACTGATGTGGGTCATATCCTGGGAAACAAGATTGTTATGGGGCTAGAGGAACCAACATGTATTTATGTACTAAGGAACAGTTATTCTGGAATACCTAATTATATTGAATTGATGGGGGGCACAACTGCATTAATGCTGTCATAAGGGCAGATCACTTTTATGGCTGAGAGTCAGTTGAGTCAAGCCTTGTTGTTTTCAATATAGGTTGTACTATAGACACACACACATTAAAATAAGTACAGTGGACCCCCGGAAATCGAACATTCTTCGTTCCAGAATTCTGTTCAAGTGCTGTTACCGAACGAATTTATTCCCATAAGGAATAATGTAAATTAGATTAGTCCATTTCAGACCCCCAAAAATACTTACAAAAGCACTTACAATAATAATCTTACATAATAGGTCGAGTTGGGAGGCGTTCGATTTCCGGGGGTTCACTGTAGTTTATAAAGTTATATGTATTTCTTTTTTTAAAAGTAAAATAAAGTGTTGAAATGGGAAAAACAAAAATTGTGGTAGCTAGAAAATTGTGCATGGTGACAGTCTTTTATTTGTTTTGGTGGGAGGAGAATAGCTAGGTCTTTCCCTCTGCCTCACTCTCTTTTGTGGATTCAAGCTGATAGGATGTCCTTGCCCTTCTTATTTCTGGGCAGGATGTGAGTGCCCCAGAGGTAAGATTTATACTTTAAAGTGATGTAACCGTTATACCTAGGGGGTGACTACAGTGTCAAAACACTGGGTTAAGGTCATCAAGAGAAAAGGAGGGCCAATTGTTTCAGAAGGGACCATGTGGCTGTCCTAGTAGAACAGCTGAGTGTGTATGCTTATGTTATGAATAAGAGAATTCCTAATTTGTACATTCTGTATATTGTCTAGAATATATCCCTATTTTTGTAATAGTGGTTTAAATAACCTGTGGAGAGGGCTGGTGAAAATATTTCAGGGACTGAGGATGACCAATCATGAATGTAAGTATTACCCTAAACTTTATAAGGCCTTTATGTAAGCTACCCCATACTAGAACATGTAGTGAGAACCATATCATCAAAGTAAAAAGGGAAAACAACATAACATGGGGGCCTGTCCAGGATAGTTATTTGACTGTAAAATAACTCAAAACATTATTTGAACTATATGTACTAGTATGGGGTAACAACAGTTGAATGTTTCTGGTAGGAGATTTACCAAGGTGTCAGTGGAAGTGTTGTTTTCATATACAGTGGTACCTCTACTTACGAGCTGTTCCCAACTCGAACAATTATGTAAGTGTATTTTTGTAGGTGCTTTTGTAAGTGTATTTTTGGTGGTCTGAAATGGATTAACCTAATTTTCATTATTTCTTATGGGAAAAAAGTCCTTTGGTATCGACACTTGAATAACCGACCGGAACGAATTTTGCTCGTAAGTAGAGGTACCATTGTATTAGTTTACAGGTTGTTTTCCTCCTAAGGTGGGAGAAAGGTGGGTAACACATTTTTGCTTGTGGTTATAAGTGTTATGTGCATATTTTACATTCAACTTGTGTTATTTTATTTGCCGGTGGGAAAACTTTGTCCACTGATACTGTGAGAGGGAAGCAAGTGTTTAAGGAGATAAAAGCTATGTCAGAAGATGAGTCTTTAAACTTTTCAAGCTTCAGTGAGGAGGTTAATAATTCATCAGTAAACATACTTGTTAATTAACAGTGACCATGAGGGATCACCTACTCCAGGTAATAAGGAAATGGAGAGGATGAGACTTAGGCTAGCTGTGCTAGAGGCTGAAACAAAATTAATGGAAGCTAAGGAGAGAGAACATCAAAGGTTAGGAGGTTCAGAACAAGAGCTTGAGCAGTACTTTAGCATAACTAAAGCTGCAAATTTTGTCCCTAAGTTTACAGAGTGAGACCCAGATAGATATTTTTCACTTTTTGAGAAGACTGCTTTGGAGCAAGGATGGCCCAAACGGCAGTGGGCTACCCTAGTTCGCATGCAACTTGTAGATAAAGGGTTCCAAAGAGTAGAGAGACTGGAGGGGAAAGATTTTTCTGACTATGATAAAATTAACCCTTTCAGGGTCCAAGGCCATTTTTGGAAGAGGTGTGCCAGTGTCCAAGAATTTAAAAAAAAAAAATTCTTATTTTTTCTTATGAAATGGTAGAGAATCTTTTTCTGAAGGTAATAAAACAAAAAGTACGAAATTTGATTGAAAATTGACGAAATTATGCTCTCGCGAATTTTGATGCGTCAGCGATATTTACGCATCCATGATTTTGCCAACTTTGACTCCCATTTTAGGCCAATTACACTATTCCAGTCGACCAAATTCTTTGCTATTTCACTAGTATTACTTCTATTCTATCGATTGAACACAAGAAATCGCCCAGTCAACTGTTTCAACTACAAAATAAAGTGATTGGAAATTGGTAATTTAGCCAATTTAACTCAAAGTTTAAAATATTCCAATTTCAAAATAGGGTGCGGAATAAACAATGCAGGCATTCCTGGCACTAAACTAACATTTCCTCTGTTCATTAGTTACGTTTTCAGTCTTTACAAATGAATTCCATTTTGATTTTTTATTCACATAATGAATTTTTATTCAAACCAAAAAATGGAAGATTTACTGTTATGCAATATTGTAATAATTGTACAAATAATATCACCACATTTGTGAATGTATATTAGACCTACCAGCTGGCGCGTATTAGACGTGTGAAGTCATTTGTTTACTCTTGAACATTGGCAAAAATTTAACATTTCTGCTAATTTGAGCTCAATTTCAAGCCATTTCCAATACTAAAACCAATTAAAATCATCTCTATATCTGTAATAGATCTTCCATTCTATCAAATGAGATCAAGAAATCACAAATACGACTATAAAAAGTACACGAAAAAAACACTGCAAAGTCGGTTTTAATAAAAAATTACGGTTCTCTCATTATGCACTGTATGCTGCAGGATTTGTTTTATGTGGTGCACACTTACCACATAGATGTATTCTCATATCCAGGCCCAAATTTACCACTCACAGCTTATCTGAGTGAGCTGAGCTCATGACGTAGAACTACGGTTTGGACCCTGAAAGGGTATCAAATGATACCTGAGAAATATAGGCAAAAATTCAAAAGTCAAAAATTTCGGGATGGGCAGACCTTAACTGAGTCTGGGAATGAGAAACTGCTTCTTTTTAAGAAATGGGTTTGTTCAAAAGGAGTGAACAGAGACTATAACAAATTAGTAGATCTGATGGTTCATGAGGAATTGTACAATACAATCCCTGTTGACCTCAGAGAATATTTGGAGGACAAAACCCTGGATAATCTTTCAGAAGCACTGGATCTGGGTGACAGATTCTTGGTTCGCAGGAAACTGTTAAGTAAAAACAGTCATGCTCCTTCTGAAATTTCCCCCACTCATTCTAAGCCTTATTTCAAATCCTATTATGGTCATAAAGGTAAGTGGGACAAGAATTTTCAGGGACAAATGAAGGCTGAGGCACCCTCTCAAATAGAAGGAAAAGGTAAGTCAGCTGGAGCTCAAAGTTTATCTAGACCATCAGATAATGTTTCAGTTCCTCGAGTAAACAGTACCCGTCCTACACCAAATGGTAAAAATACCTTTAAGAATTATACCTGTTACTACTGTAACAAAACTGGACACATACAAAAGTTTTGCTGGTCTAGATGGCGAGAGGAAAAAGAGGAACCATCCCAGGGGACCCTAACTGCAGAGACACATCTAATTACCTGCATTAGGTCTTCAAAGCAAGGTGAGGAGGAACCTTTTTATCTAGACCCCAGGATGCGTGTATTTTCTAGTAGGTCCACAGTTGCCTTGCATAAGGATGTGGACAGGGTTGAGAACATACTGTCCTTGAGAGATGGATGTAGCACCTACTCCTTGCTACGCTCCGGAGTGCTGCCAGTGTATAAAGATACCTATACTGGGGTAGATATATTATTGAAGGGTATTATGGGTTCGACCATAAGGACACCTGTACACAAATTATGGGTAGAATCTGTATAGCAAGTTTGCTATCTCCCTGTAGGTATTTCAGATGAAATTCCCTTCGAAGGGGTCAACCTCTTATTGGGGAATAATGTAATGGGCCTGTTAGACAGTGAGGAACAACTGTTTTCTGATGTTGAACTGCAGTCACCTGAAGAAAAGGATGTTCCAGCCAGAGCTGAACATGATCGGAGGATAGATCAGTTAAGTAGTGTGAGAGAGGCTGCACCTACAAGGGTGCAATTAATTTCTGCACAGGAGAATGATGTCACTCTAAATCTGATCAGAGCCTCAACTGTGGCAAAGGAAGAGGTTTTACAATTAAATGAGTGCTTTCATTTCAGAGAGGAAACTCTTACAAAGAAGTTGCCTCCGTTTGTTGTACTGATGGAAGGAGAACAAGGGTTTTGTCACCAGATGGTGATGTTCAAGGTTTCCAGGCATTTCTTCCGGCCTCAACTGTGGGAGACTGTTGGGGAGTATATTTAGACCTATCATGTTTGTCAATTTATAGGGAAACCTAGTCAAAATATTAAACCTGTTCCCCTTCAGTCTATTTCAGCACCAGGTGAACCCTTCAGCAAGCTGGTAGTGGATGTAGCTGGTCCAATCCCAAGGACCAGAATGGGAAATAATTATTTACTCACAATTATTTGCTCCAGTACCAGGTACCTAGAAGCAGTCCTTCTACATAAGATAGCTCGCATAGTTTTAAAGGCTCTGACGAAGTTCTTTTTTCATGTTGGTTTTTCTCAAGAGATGCAAACAGACCAAGGGCCTAACTTTACCTCAAAGTTATTTAGAAATATTTTAAAGGGTTTAAAAGTAGAGCCTAACTTTTCAACTGCCTATCACCCTCCATCTCAAGGGAAAATAGAGAAATTCCATCAAACCCTTAATCCGTAAATGGTCCAAACGTATATGTACTACGTTCTCTCGCCCAGTGCCCCGAATATTTTGAAAAAAGAAAATGTTTTTTATACAAATAAAGAGCACATTTTTCTAAGTGTTACAGGATAAAAAAAATTTTTTAGGGTTAGTACTTACTGAGATATGAGGCCGCAAAGTTGGCACTGGATGCTCACCTGACGGCAACATCGAGTCCTGCTGCTTGCAGAAGTGTTGCCGATATACCTATTTTTCTGGTTTTTATAGTTTTTATGTTCTGATAATTGCAGTTTATAGTAGTTTTTGTCATTTCATAAACAATCTTTGTTCTGACACTAATACAGTGGACCCCCAGTTTATGTACTTCTCCAAACTCGAACAATTATGTAAGTGTATTTTTGGGGGTCTAAAAGGACTAATCTAATTTATATTATTCCTTATGGGAACAAATTCGTTTGGTAACGGCACTTGAACAGCATTCTGGACCGAATTGTACTCAAATTGTCACAAACACCCTCACAGCTGGACATTTACACCTGCCTTGGTCATTTACTATTGTCTAGGAATACAGTGGACCCCCGGATTTAGTCAATAATTCTTTCCAGAAGGCTGTTAGTGCCGTTACCGAACGAATTTGTTCCCATAAGGACGAATGTAAATTAGATTAGTCCGTTTCAGACCCCCAAAAATACACTTACAAAAATACTCTTACCAAATTGTTCGAGTTGGGAGCAGTACGAAATCCAGGGGTCCACTGTAGGTCCCAGCAATGTTTTGGATATGTGGGAGTATATAATAATAGTAATAATAATAATTTCCCTTGAAGCATGATGTAAGACAAGTGTCAGTCCACTGCTGACAGTGCAGTGATAAGATAAGTGGTGACATTTGATGAGTATCAGCCCTCACTTTATTTGTTTTCACTGTTACACAAACATGTCTGTCTGTCTGTCAAGCTTTGTCTTGTCTGTCTGTCTCAAGCTCTGTCTGTCTGTCTGTCTCATGCTCTGTCTGTCTCATGCTCTGTCTGTCTCATGCTCTGTCTGTCTCATGCTCTGTCTGTCTCATGCTCTGTCTGTCTGTCTCATGCTCTGTCTGTCTGTCTCATGCTCTGTCTGTCTGTCTCATGCTCTGTCTGTCTGTCTCATGCTCTGTATGTCTGTCTAGCTTTCTATCTGTCCATCTATCTGTCTGTCTAGGTCTCTGTTTATCTTTGTCTCTGCTTATCTGTCTCTCTGCTTGTCTCTCTTTCTGTCTCTCTGCTTGTCTCTCTTTCTGTCTCTCTGCTTGTCTCTGTCTCTCTGCTTGTCTCTCTTTCTGTCTCTGCTTCTCTCTCTTTCTGTCTCTGCTTGTCTCTCTTTCTGTCTCTGCTTGTCTCTCTTTCTGTCTCTCTGCTTGTCTCTCTTTCTGTCTCTCTGCTTGTCTCTCTTTCTGTCTCTCTGCTTGTCTCTCTTTCTGTCTCTGCTTGTCTCTCTTTCTGTCTCTCTGCTTTCTCTCTCTGTCTCAGAGAGAGCCACTCATGAACCAATGTTGGTATTGCACATGACGAAGGTATTTATCAATCTAGCTTACACATTACATCTACAAGCACAGTATAGCACTTTGTCTGGATTTTTTGGGTTATCCTAGGTAATTTACACTATGTATAATTGTCCTCTTTAAGGGGGGCTCCTTGTCGCGGTAAAGAGGCTATCGGTTTGAGGAATTGGACCTCTTGGTATTCTTCCTCAGACCGAACCTAATTACCCCCCAATCCCCCCTTCCCTTTCCCATCTTCCCCATCCTCCCTTCTCCCTTTCCTCCTCCTCCTCCCTCCCTTATTTCCTTCCCATTTTTACCCTGTGAGCTTCTCTCCACAGGCATTCTGGTTCCTAGGTAGGGGGAAGGGTACCATGGTCCATCCCATTCCGTTGAGGTTCTTGGCGGTGGTGTAGTTTGCCGTGGGATCTGGATCGCCTGGGGATGTCCCGATCCCTCTCCGGTCTCCCGGGGGGTAGCTTTGGGTCTCTTTCGGGCGATGGGTGTATCTCTGGAAGCCACCTTTCAGATTCTGGGGTTGGTGGCCAAAGGAGGTATGCTTTGTGGTGGGTATTCGGCTGCCCTTTTGTCCGCCGAGGTGGCTCGGTGGATGTGAGGTTGCTATCCCGGATTGCTGGTTTACTGGCATGAAGGGTAGGGTATTGCACGGGTTCCATGCAGCATCTGCACTACTTGCAATGTTGAGGTCCTCTTGGGTGCGGAAGGGGATTTACGGCCTTTTCATTCCTCCTAGGAGCTATTCCTCCACGTTCCCCCCTTTTTTTTATTCTTTTTTTTATTTTTATTTTCTTTCTTTTTTTTTCTTAAAAACAAAAAGAAAGAAGTAACCTAACCATGGCCAACCCAATCCATGAACCTACCACCCCCGGGCCCCTTCCTGATACCGCACCCAGTTCTGACCCTACCTCGTTAATGGACAACTCTTCGGACACCTATACCCCTGTACCTCTTGCTGGTGCCGGTTCGTCACCTGCTTCAGGTACCGGGGTTCAGACCGGCTCTTTTGACACGTCTGACCTTTGCTCTTCTCTGACCTTGATTCCGGCTTCTCCCTCTACAGTGCGGCAATTTTTGAATTGCTCGCCCATCACACGTCGGACCACCTCCGGTCCCACAACCAAACGACCAAGACCCTTACATGACGATTCGATACTTCCTTCTCATTCATCTCAGAAACGACCAGCTCATCACGCACTCACCTTAAACACTTTGTTTCACACTACTCAATGGACAAAGTTTTTTACTCTAAGACCGACTACTCCAACTACCTATCTTTCCGATCATAGTATTGGTAAAGCTCTCCTACGCCATGTAGGTAAAGATATCTCATTTCACGCTCTCAAGAGCAGCACTCCCATCATCACGGTCCAGAATGCTGGCCAAGCTCGCGATCTTTCTCTCCTTACGACCATAGATACTATTCCTATCACTATTGACAAACATCATTCTCTCAATTCTTGTAATGGTACTGTCATTTTACCCCACACCATTGTCCAACGGAATTTCCAGACATGTGGTGATGACACTGTGGAGCAGCTTGAGCTCTTAAGACATCCCTATCCTCAAAGTTAACACTTTTGTCCTCCCTGCCCGTAAGCGAAGACGTTATCCTTGCAATATAGCTCATTTAACATTTGACTTCCGTGAACTTCCACCCTCGGTCTACATTGCAGGTCACCGGTTACAAGTTTGAAAGGTGACCCCTACACCGCAACAGTGTAGAAACTGCTGGCATTTTGGTCATCCAGCGAAATATTGCAGGTCCATGGCCGAATGCCCAGTCTGTGGTGCCGACGACCATGCCAGTCCTTCTTGTACTCTACCTCCCTCTTGCCTTAACTGTTATGAGGCACATCCATCGCACTCCCGCCGTTGTCAGGTTTACCTAAATGAGCGGGAAATCTGTTGTCTCAAAGAGGCGGAAGGCTTCTCATATGCTATGGCCGTCTCTCATCTACGCCTTCAAGGGAGACTTCCCCGTATTTCCTATTCTCGCATTTCTAAACATCCCCCCACTTCTGGGGTCCCAACTTCCTCGGCTTTCTCTGTGGTTGCCCCATCCTCAGTCACCCCTGTCTCGAATCCTTTTGCTGTTCTTGGTTCCGAGGTCCCTACCTCGGCATCCCATACTGTCCTCACCCCTTCCTCTACTCACTTGCACAGTTCTGTGTCTTCACGCCCTCGTCCAACACCTAATTCTCACCGCCCCTCTTCTCATAAGTCTGGCAAAAAATCCTCATTGCCGTTTTCTTCACCTCCGACTAGTTCTGTAACGGGTGTGGAGGTTCATCCTCCCCCTCGTTCAATATCTTCATCCCCTGTCCCCTCCCAAGTTTCTTCCTTGACTGCCTCCCCCCCAGGTCGCTTGAACTCCTGTCCTCTCCCAAGCCCCTTCAACAGTCTCCTCTCCCATCTCCTCGCCCTTTACTTTCGTATCGTCTATAGTCTCCCAGATTGTTGCTCACCCTCCTCCTCCTTTCATTTCTAATGTAGTCCCACATTTTGCATCTTTGTCTTCCGAAACACTGGAAGCTATCGCAGAATTTATTACAGAGACTGAACCGTTGATGGACACCGCTCCACCTCCGGTTCCTCCTCCTCTCTTCTCCGTCTACACCCCTTCTTCCTTCACAGCGTCCCACTCCTCCTTTGATTACAGGTCTTCTGCTGCCTCCACACGTGGACTTTTCTAACCCTAGTCCATAGATACCTCTAACTTCGACTAGTATCTTTCTCTTCATAATTCATAGCTTATTTGCAGTGGAATATCCGAGGCCTCAGGGGTAACCAGGGTGAGCTTCAGGTGTTGTTCTCCCAGTTTTTTCCTGTTGGGGTCTGTTTGCAAGAACCCAAATTACAATCCACTGTTATCCGTCCCTTTTCGGGCTATGATTTGCTACATTCATCGGATCCTTTTTCCGATGGAACCTTTAACGAAAGTGCTCTTCTTATACACACTGAGCTCTTATGTTCATTCTTCTCTACATTACACCGCAGCCCATATCCACTTGAATAAGTGGTATACAGTGGTACCTCGGTTAGCGATGGTGTCGGATACCGATAAAATCGGTTAGTGATACGTTTTTACGTCAAAATATGGACTCAGTTTACGATATTCTCGTCCCGAACGCGTCCCGTGGCCCAGCTGTGCGGGCACTCCAGGGAGCGTCAGTGTGCTATTGTTTACAAGCAAGAGCGACCACCACCTACTCCACCCACTCATTCATACCAGTATATTGTCATTATTCCACTGTTTTTAGTGCTTGCAACTGCTAAATAAGCCACCATGGGCCCCAAGAAAGCTCCTAGTGCCAAGCCTGTGGTAAAGAATGTCAGAAATACGGTAGAATTGAAGGAGCTGGCTGGTTGGTTGGCTGCCTGCCTGCCTGGCTGGCTGGTTGGGTTGGATGGTTGGTTGGTTGGTTGGTTGATTGGCTGGTTGGTTGGTTGGCTGCCTGCCTGGCTGGCTGGCTGGTTGTGCCTGCCTGCCTGCCTGCCTGCCTGCCTGCCTGCCTGCCTGCCTGCCTGCCTGCCTGCCTGCCTGCCTGCCTGCCTGCCTGCCTGCCTGCCTGCCTGCCTGCCTGCCTGCCTGCCTGCCTGCCTGCCTGCCTGCCTGCCTGCCTGCCTGCCTGCCTGCCTGCCTGCCTGCCTGCCTGCCTGTTGGCTGCCTGCCTGCCTGTTGGCTGACTGCCTGCCTGTTGGCTGCCTGCCTGCCTGGCTGGTTGGTTGGTTGGTTGGCTGGCTGGCTAGTTGGTTGGTTGGTTGGTTGGCTGCCTGCCTGGCTGGCTGGCTGGCTAGCCTGTCTGTCTGTCTGTCTGTCACACACGTACACATAAATACAATTATACATAGTGTAAATTACCTAGGATATCCCAAAAAATCTAGACTGGCAAATAATGTCTGTCAGGACTCAAATGTGAAGCAGTGACTACTGAGTCTTGTAATATGTGTTGGATCTCTCTGAGACAGATAGACAGACAGACAGACAGAGACAAACAGATACGGACAGACAGATAAAACAGTGAAAACAAATAAAGCGAAGGCAGTGTACCCTCATTTGTCAAATGTCATCACTCAGTTTGGTGATAAGACGAGGCTAGCCCGTCACCCCTGGCTGGCTGGCTGGCTGGCAGGGAGGGAGGCAGGCGAAGGCATTGTACCCTCATCAATGTCAACACTAATTAGTTTAGCAATAATAATAAGATAAGAGGACCCTCACCCCTCATCACCTCTTTAAGGGGGGCTCCTTGTCGTGGTAAAGAGGCTATCGGTCTGAGGAATTGGACCTCTTGGTCTTCTTCCTCAGACCGAACCTAATTACCCCCCAATCCCCCCTCCCTTTTCCCATCTTCCCCATCCTCCCTTTTCCCTTTCCTCCTCCTCCTCCTCCTCATCCCTCCCTTATTTCCTTCCCAGTTTTGCCCTGGGAGCTTCTCTCCTCAGGCATTCTAGTTCCTAGGTAGGGGGAAGGGTATCGTAGTCCATCCCATTCCGTTGAGGTCCTTGGCGGTGGTGTAGTTTGCCGTGGAATCTGGATCGCCTGGGGATGTCCCGATCCTCTCCGGTCACCCAGGGGTGGCTTTGGGTATCTTTCGGCGACGGGTGTATCTCTGGAGGCCACCTTTCGGATTCCGGGGTGGTGGCCGAAGGCGGTATGCTTTGTGGCGGATATCCGGCCGCCCTCTCTTTGTCCGC
>WNWK01009835.1:0-74053 GCA_009830355.1 Cherax destructor
ACAAGTGACATGTGCACGCCCAGCGTGAAACACCATGACAGTTTAGATATTTCTACGTTGATATTACAACATGAAGTCGTGAAGTCCAGACCCACTACCAGGAAAACGAAAGCCAATCTCTCACAAAAATTATTCAGTGAAGGTACAAAATGCAAGACCAGGACATATTAATTAGATACTTTTCGGGCCTGGGATCTTGATCACTCCAAATGTGGAGTGACTAAGGTTCCAAAACCAAAAACATTCCAATAAACATGTCATAGTGATTGCATTTTGTCTTTCCCACCCTTGTCGGTACCATATACCTTATATCCAGAAACCAATCAAAAAAATGTAAAGCTTCAAAAAACCCATGAAACAATGCTTATATTACATGAAGATGCGATCAAAAATCTGCAACACTATTTTATCAGACATTTTATGGCTTGTGAAATATCTGCGACCACTAGGCTTCTATAAATATAAGTGCAATCAGTATTGCAGTATAACCGGGAGCCCCGGGCGCCTCAGGTAATGCATCATGTAATGTATCACACGCTGACCTTTGGAAAATAAAGATTTTAAAGTTTTGCAAATCATAGTCAAGAAAAGATGAATATTTTACAAGATATTGTACGACGATATCGTGTAAGGTTTTCATCAATTTCCTTAACAAAACACAGACAGACACAGACACAGACAGACACAGACAGACACAGACAGACACACACACACACACACACACACACACAAGCTGTGAATCGACCCCTGCAACCACATATAGGCGAGTACACGTATCCTAATGACGCCTATTTCCAGATATTTCTTTCTAACACTGTCATAAGAACATAAGAAAGAAGGAACACTGCAGCAGGCCTACTGGCCCATGCGAGGCAGGTCCAAATCTCCAACGGCTTAAGCCAATGCCCCGACCCAGCCAGGTCAGGTTACATTCACTTAAGGAAGGAGCACTGCATCTGACCTAGTAGCACAACCTAGTCAGGACCAATTCACACCCAACCGCACCCACTCATATAATTGTCCAGCCGACCACCTGGTCAGGTCACTTCCACTTAAGGAATTAGTACAGGTCAGGTTACATTCACTTAAGGAAGGAGCACTGCATCTGACCTAGTACAAGCTCACACCCATCCACACCCACTCATGTATTTATCAACCTATTTTTAAAACTACACAACGTCTTAGCATCTATGACGGTACTCGGGAGTTTGTTCCACTCATCCACAACTCTATTACCAAACCAGTGCTTTCCTATATCCTTCCTGAATCTGAACTTTTCCAACTTGAAACCATTGCTGCGAGTCCTGTCTTGGTTGGATATTTTCAGCACGCTATTTACATCCCCTTTGTTTATTCCTGTTTTCCATTTGTACACCTCAATCATATCCCCCTAATTCTACGCCTTTCTAGAGAGTGCAGATTCAGGGCCCTCAGTCTATCCTCATAGGGAAGATTTCTGATACATGGGATCAACTTTGTCATCCTCCTCTGTACGTTTTCCAGTGCATTTATATCCATTCTGTAATACGGTGACCAGAACTGTGCAGCATAATCTAAATGAGGCCTAACCAAAGATATATAGAGTTGAAGAACAACCTGAGGACTTCTTATTTATACTTCTTGATATGAAGCCAAGGATTCTGTTAGCTTTATTGCGAACACTTATGCACTGTTGTCTAGGCTTCAGATTACTACTAACCAGAACTCCTAAATCCTTCTCGCAATTACAAGTAATAAGATCTATATTATTCAGCTTATATGTGGCATGGTTATTGTCCTGCCCAACATTTAGAACTTTGCATTTGTTTACATTAAACTGCATCTGCCACTTCTCCGACCACTGCATCAGTCTATTCAAATCATCCTGAGTGCTCTAATGTCCTCGTTTGAATGAATTGGACGGCCTATTTTGGTGTCATCAGCAAATTTACTTATGCTACTATTTATTCCTCATCTATGTCGTTTATGTAAATTGTAAACAACAGGGGGCCCAAAACTGACCCTGTGGAACACCGCTTGAGACACGCCCCATTCTGATTTCTCTAAATTTATGCAAACTCTCTGCCGCCTATTAGTCAACCATGCCTCTACCCAGGAAAAATTTCTCCTCCTATTCCGTGTGCCTTAAGTTTCCTCAGTAGCCTCTGATGTGGAACTTTATCGAAAGCCTTACTGAAGTCCATATACACAATATCATATTCATTACCATGATCTACTTCCTCAAACACCTTAGTGAAAAAGTTAGTAAATTCGTAAGACATGAACGCCCCTTTGTAAAACCGTGTTGAGATTCATTAATCAATTTATGCTTTTCAAGATGGCTACGAATTGCCTCGGCAATTATTGATTCCATAAATTTACCAACTATGGAGGTAAGGCTTTTGGTCTATAGTTCGAAGCTAAGGACCTGTCACCTGCCTTGTAAATAGGTATTACATTTGCCCTTTTCCACTTGTCTGGCACTATGCCAGTTTGTAGTGATATATTGAAAGGATTTGCCAAAGGTTTGCTAAGTTCCTCTTTACATTCCTTTAAAACTCTTGCAAACAGTTCATCAGGGCCTGGGGATTTGTTAGGTTTTAATTTCTTTTGTCTGAGGACCATGTCACTAGTTACCCCAATCGAGCATAGTCTGTTATCTTCCAGTTCTACACAATTTATTATTTCTGGAATTCTGCTAGTATCTTCCTGAGTAAAAACTGAGAGAAGTAAGTATTGAAAATTTCACACATATCCTATCACTGTCCTGATCTGTCCTGAGTTACTCTTAAGTGGGCCTATCTTGTCCCTAATCTTACTTCTGTATACCTGAAAGAACCCTTTTGGGTTAGTCTTCGAATCCCTTGCGACCTTAGCCTCATAATCCCTTTTGCTTTTCTTATTCCTTTTTTATTTCTCTCTTTAATTGAAAATATTGATTTCTTATCTGTCCATCCCCTCTTTTGATACGCCATATATGCCTCTCTTTGACCAATGAGATGTTTTAATCTATTGTTCATCCATTTAGGATCATTTTTGTTAGATCTAATTTCCCTACTTGGAACAAAAGTTGTCTGGGCAGCTAGAACTATGCTCTGAAAAACGTCATATTGGCAACCAAAACCACCTACCTGACCCATAGTCAGGTCATCCCAATTTAGCCCACCTAGGTAATTTCTCAGCCCCATGAAGTCGGCTACACGAAAGTCTGGAACTGAGACTTGATTGCAGTTACCTGGGTAATTCCATGATATATTAAAACTAATGATTTGTGATCGTTTCCCCAAGCTCTTCATTAACCTCAAGATTATTAATTAGTGATTCTTTGTTAGCAAGAACCAAATCAAGCAAGTTGCTACCTCTAGTTGGTTCTGTCACAAACTGTTTTAAAAACAATCCTGAACCGTATCAAGAAAGTCACTAGACTCAAGATTACCTGTCACATTGTTCCAATCAATGTGTCTAAAGTTAAAATCTCCCATTAACACAACATTTTCATATCTAGACGCCTTATGAATTTCGTCACATAGCAGCTTACTGCGCTCCCTATCCAGGCTTGGGGGTCTGTAAATCACACCCAAAATTAATTTTTCACGACCCTCGAGAAACTGTAGCCAAACAGATTCTGTGTCAGCTGTTTCTAATCTTATATCTTGTCTAACACAACAATTTAAATTATCTCTGACATACATCGCCACTCCACCACCCTTCCTGTTGACCCTATCAGTGTGGAATAGTTTGTAACCCTGAATGTTGCACTCGGAAGGCATTTCTCTATCTTTCAGGTTGAACCAGGTCTCTGTTATAGCAATAATATCTATATTACCTGCATTTTGCAAGTAATCTTAGCTCATCTATCTTATTTCTTAGACTCCTACTATTTGTATAGTAAACCTCAAGGGAGCTAGTCACTCGTTGCCCTCTACTATCTCTCTTTGTTTGTTGATCAATTGTTTTGCATTTACAAACAACTTTATTTTGAATCTTATCTTTTAAACATAACCCTGGGGTATCCTGGAAATATCTGCTGTTTCCAGGCCTAATACCACAGCCTGATTGTTTCCCACAAACACCCATACCTCTATAATCTATCAGTTTAAAGTCCTAGACAAGTCTCCAATGACCCCCTCAATCGAATTGGCTAATGCAACCACTCCAGCCCCAGAGAGATGAACCCCATCCCTTGCATACATATCACGTTTGCCATAGAATTTGTCCCAGTTATCAATGAATGGAATTGCAAGTTCCTTGCAGTACCTGTCTAGCCAGCAATTTATACCAATTGCCCTAGACATCCATTCATTGCCCACCCCCTTTCTAGGCAAATGCTACATATGATTGGGATACCTCCCTTAGACCTAACGACTTCTATGGCTGACCTATACTTATCTAGTAGCTCCTGTCTTCTGCCCTTCCCAATGTCATTACCACCAGCACTAAGACAGATAATAGGCTTGTTCCCATTACCTGACATAATATTATCCAACCTGCTGACTATGTCACCAATACCAGCTCCTGGGAGGCACACCCTCTGTCTGACCTTCCTGTCTCTGTTACAAAAGGCACGGTCCATATATCTTACCTGAGAGTCTCCCACAATCAGAATATTCTTACCTTGATTAGCAGGGGAGTCAGTGGTACCTTTAACCTCACTGACCACTGAAGTACACTCGTCCTGGAGAACAGAGAATCGATTTCCTACCTTCACATCTTCACTATTAACCTTCTTTATCTTCCTTCTTCCTGAATTGTGAACCACTTGCCACTTAAAGCGGCTGCCACTTTCACTGTTGGTAACCATTTCCTCCTTACCAGCTCCAACCATCTCAGCCTCCTATTTTCCTCCTGAAGTAGTAGAACCTCCTTCTTCAACACTTCAACCTGAGATTCTAAAACACTGCAGTGAGCCATGTGCTCGGTATCACCCCACGCTAATTCCCAGACAGCTTAGGACAGGTATGACATGTTAAGTTGAATTTAGTCTTGTTTCCACGCCATCAGGCGTGAGTTTGTGTATAGCGTATGCAATGTTTATGTTATGTATTTTGCATGCGTATTTGTGTTCCTGAAGTGTGACATCAGGGCTACATGCAGTCTCTCCGACGAAATACTTTGTCGCATCCTGTGCAGGGATGGAGCAAACATCGGCTGTGCTGTTGAAAGATCTGTGGAGAGTGGGGTGGGTAATGTCCTCGATATTATGGGTTATTGCTGCCACGTCGATATTTTTCTTTAGCAGCGTAGGTGTGACGAGCGTGATTGTTTGACCAGTGGGAAGAATGATGTGTATCAAATTTTCTCTGGGTTTGGCATTTGTTGGTCTCTGAGTCTGCAATCAAGAATGAAAGAGTGGAAATTCTGAGAGGTGTCTCCAAACTGGAACAGAATTTTACATCAAAGTACTCATTGCTATAAATTCTGTATGCTCGGAGGAAAGTCTAAATGTGCCTATATGTTAGCAGAGTTCTTCTGCCAGTCTCTATATGAAAAACCTGGACACGGAATGTTTCGTTAACATTATCCCTACTTATAATATAGCTGCACTACGCTGACGATATACTCACAACTAAGAGGAGCTGCAGCCTTGAAGAGTTTCTCAAAGAGTCAACACGGTGGAACCACAGCCAGTTCAACATCGAGGAAAAACTACTTCCTGCCCATCCTTGATGCGTGTCTCCTAAAACAGACCTACTCAAATTTAGGAAATATCTGCAACCCACTAACAAAGATGAATTCATACACATTCCATCATGCAGCCGGTCCTCCTAGACACAAACGTTATGTCACTGTTTTAAAAACAGTCAAATGGGCGACTGTTGAAGGTGCCTTAAACAGTTTAATTATTTTTAATGGATATAGGACAACCTAACCTAACCTTAACTTACGAATGTTCTGCAAACCATATGTGAAGAACTGACTTAATTACTCTGAGGAGGACCCTACTGCTAGGCTTAATTATCACTATTATTATTATTTAGTAGTAGTAGTAGTTTGTGGTTTGTTGTTTTTCTTGTTTTTATCTTTTCTCTTAGCGTATTCACTGCACCCTTGCTTTTCATAGAGGGTATTGTGCACTGTCTGCTAAGCCTCTTTCATGAGGAACAATTTGTGTGCAGAATTTTCCAGGTATAGCATATAATGTACTGCTGTCGCCTACGTTCCAAGAAGTACAGGTCGAGGGACTTCAAACGTTCCCAGCAATGTAGGTCCTTAATTTAATCTCTGCGAGCAGTAAAGGTTCTCTGCACATTCTCCAGGTCTACAATTTCGCCTGCCTTAAACGGAACTGTTAGAGTACAGCTTCCAAAACTTTGCTGCTTGGCTTCAACCTTAAAAAAAAAAAAGTGCTTCCTCATCTGACAATGGCAGAAAGTGAAATTCAGTTGTGTCGGTGCACATTTGCCAATCTTGTATGTAATATAGTGTGAAATTTTGTCACTTTAAATATATTTTGAATCTACCTCTTGTGAATGGTTTCGATATTTAATGGCTGATGCATTTTACGGCCAAGACAGTAAGCGTTAAGTTTAGTTTGTGGGCGAGTTAATTTTGGCAATATACTAATTAGTTTATAAAACATGGCAATATACTAGTTTATAAAACATGGCAATATACTAGTTTATAAAACATGGAATTGCTGGAACCCATGCGATAACTGGAGAACGCCTCCTCTCGTCAGCTTCAAATTTTCAACAAGGCTCGAGCTGTAATAAGGCTGCACAAATCCCTAGTTTCCAATTTTATTCAATAACTGAAAAATGTCTCGTCTTATCGGCTTTGAAATATTAACG
Organism: Cherax destructor; assembly: GCA_009830355.1. Taxonomy (NCBI): domain Eukaryota; kingdom Metazoa; phylum Arthropoda; class Malacostraca; order Decapoda; family Parastacidae; genus Cherax; species Cherax destructor. The sequence continues at coordinate 6,771 of WNWK01009835.1, forward strand.
CTGTGCATTCCATAAGAAGGAAGACACCCTATAAGTTAAGACAGTTTCGGTGCGAATGTGAAATTTTACTGCAATTAAGAAACTTTGAAAATTTGGATTCACATTAATTATTGGAGAAAGATTTTTTTTCTAATAGGCTTCAAACTTTGTGTAAATTTTAACATGCCAATTTTATTAATTAAATTGGTTTCCATGTAATAACTAGAGAATGCCTCCTATGACCAGCTTCAAGTGTTGGTGTGTGGTAATTGGAAGTTATTTTTGTTAAAATTGGGGCTGTGTAATGCCAATTTGTTAACTTTAAAGAAAAAAAATATATGAAATCGGACTTTCTTAAAAAACACAATTTCAAATGTTTTTCTTTTCTTTTAAGAGTACAATATAGTTTTAAATATAGCTGGAAAAGAGAAAACAGAAATATTGGAAACTCGCGTTATGGTATTTTTAATTTTAACGAATATTTTCATACGATTTTATGCCAGAACCTGTCAATGTTGGTAGTATTTTTTTGTATTCCACTAATTTAGTCCAAGGCTTTCGTTCATAACTTCAGAATACCTTATCCAATCGGTTTCAAATTTTCAACCCTGGTTATCTATTACTAGGTGAAGGTTTGTGCAACAATTGACAAATGCAGGTACTTCTGCTTAACTGTATATATACCATTTTTGAAATTGGTTTCCTTGCGGTAACTTTCGAAAGCCTCTTCGGACTGGCTTCAAAATTTCAACACTCGTGTATCATACTTAGAAGAAGGTTGATATTCTTAATAGTGAGTGTAGGCCTCATTTTGTCACCTCTCATCTCGAGATATTATAGTATTATTTCCCAGAAAATAACTAGAGTATGTCTCCACTCAGGAGGAGCCATGGTGCCACTGAAGACCTGTTGATCCAAGAAACTGGACTTATGTTCCACTTCTTGGTTAGAAACTCAATATCTCCCATTCCATAGGCGCTATATGACCCCCCCTATATATTTAGCGCTTTCCCCTGATTAAAATAAAATTCTGAATTGCTTCAATCTTTAATAATTGATGCATCTTACGAAATGAGTGTTTTTTTTTTTTGAGTTTCGGCCGTGGTGTAAATTTTGTTGGAGTTTGTGTAATACCTGGAGAATACATCTTCTGGTTGGCTTTAAACTTTTAGTGATGATGTGTTTTCCTCAGAAGATTCACCTTGATTTTAGGTTGCATGAATTTTCATGTGCCGATTTTATTAAATAAATTGATTTCTGTGAAACAGAGAAGGTCTCTGGGTCAGAAGTCACAAAGTTTGACTTTACATGGTTATCCTTGGTGAAATCAACATATTGTGATATTATATGCCCATAACATATGTGCCCCCTCAAGACCATTGTAAAAAAAAAAAAAATGTATACGTACCTAAAACCTAAATAAAACTTGCCTAAGTACTTTGACCTTAGCTGCTGGTCAATCTTACTTAGAAAAATAAATAAATTTATTTTGGTGTGTAGGTCCCAATCTGCCTTTCTTCTGGAAGAAATATGGAAAACTGAAATACTGAGTTTCATGCTATAATTTCTGAGAGTCTTATCCTAAATACCTTAACGCCGATAATTTGATAATGCAAATTGTGAGCGGCTTCAAATTTTGTGCCGTGTTTTAGGATATTGGTCACTCTGAGATAAGAGAATCTCTCTCCAGTGGCTTCAAAGCTGGGGTTTCTTAGTGAAAGGTTTGAATTAGTTTTGGGCTGCATATGTCCCAATTTGACCTTTTTTAAAAAACTGGGATTAGTGTGCATTTGATAACTTGCGAATGCTTCTCCTGATTCGCTTCAGATCTTCACAGCTAATATTTAACGGGATCAGAAACTTATTCCGCACTCTGCACTATTTCTATCTCGTGCATCGAGGCACAGGGAACTGGGGTTATGCAATACGGGGATACCTTTCTAGGAGCACGCAATGACCTAAATACATCTAGTTACAATTGCTGTTAACATTAAGGAGAGAAGTGGGACATAGGGCGTACTAAACAAAGCAAAATCTTTTATTGACATGAAAGTTCAAATTATATTTACGAAAGGTGCTAAACTCGTAGGGCTCATACAGAGCTTGAGGGGAATGGGAGGCAATCAGGTTCGATCCAAGGAGGAAAAAATAGGTTTATTTCCTTGCATCAAGAATTTCTTACCAGCATCAAGGAACTTCCCGTGAGAGAGGGGGGAGGGAGGGGGAGCGTTTACAGATGTTTTAGTGACGCAGGTGAAGACAGCGACAGCAATTGTGTAAAGTGGTGCAGCTGGTCCCAGGTTCAGTGCACTCACCACAAATGCAAACCGTTCTTTGGAAGTCTTTCACATCCGTGGTTTTCTTGGTGGTAAGCACCAGTCTTTTTGTTGGTGGATTATAGGGCCACTTACACACTGGCCCTTCAAATGGAACCCCTATCATTCCATTCCATTTCTTTCGTGATACTATTTTTCCAATATTGTCAGAGGATTCTAAGTTTATTGACTTTAGAATTCGGGACACACTTAAACTACTTTACTGTGGAACCAGAGATTAGTTCGGGATCTCCATAAAAGTGAGTTTGAGCAACAGTCCGAAATTCTCACGTCTGAAGTGTGTTCACACATTCCTTGAAGGTTTTATGCTCGTGGTCCTGTTCATATGTGTGGGGTTAAGAATCATGCCCAGAATTTCAAGCCCCATACTATTTCTCTCTCTCCCTCTCCCTCTCTCTCTCTCTCTCTCTCTCCCTCTCCCTCTCCCTCTCTCTCAGAGAGGAGACATGATAACGACATACAAAATACTGCGGGGAATTGACAAGGTAGATAGTGACAGGTTGTTTCAGAGAGGGAACACAGAAACAAGGGGACACAACTGGAAGCTGAAGACTCAGATGAGTCAAAGGGATGTCAGGAAACATTTCTTCAGCCACAGAGTAGTCAGGAAGTGGAATGGACTTGAGAAAGATATAGTGGAGGCAGGAACCATACATAGTTTTAAGACAAGGTATGATAAAGCTCATGGAGCAGGGAGAGCAGAGACCCAGTAGCAGACAGCGAAGAGGCGGGGCCAGGAGCTGAGTCTCGACCCCTGCAACCACAATTAGGTGAGCAATTAGGTGAGCACACACACATACATTTATATTATACGAGAAGCACATTTTATAGGCTCAAATATGTTCAGGTAAGATTTGTTCGAATTTTTAACCCAGAGGGTTAGCCACCTAGAATAACCCAAGAAAGTCAGTGCGTCATCGATGACTTATTTCCATTGGGGTCCTTCAATCTTGTCCCCCAGGATGCGACCTACACCAGTCTAACGCCCAGATAACTACTTACTGCTAGGTGAACAGTGACAGCAGGTGTAAGGAGCCTACATTTAAGCAATTGTTTAGTGTTATTAAATACACGCTTGCCACAAAAAAAAAGAGAGAAATCTGAATACTCTTCTACAAGTGGTACCACTGAATACTTACCTGTTAACTACCTGTTTATGGTTTCAGGGGACACTGCGCTCCACCCCCACCTCTCCGGCACGGTTACGGACCAGACCACCTAATTGCTAGGCTGATTGTTCAGGCTATTGGTGGTAGCAATTAGTAGTAGTTTAATGCATACAGTACAATCTGGCTGATTAGGAACTATCCTGAGGAACTTATAAAAGTTCATTTTTGAAAACAGCCAGGGGTCTGTTAGTAAGTTTCTTTGTATATAAAAGGAGGATGTTGAAAAGTCGATCTCTTTACACTTAATTAATGAGTTATCTTTTAGTGTGCTTGTTGAAATCCTGTTTTTCAAGGGGGTATTTTAAAGCGTTTTCTAAGCCTCTTCCTTTCGTAGGGAGTAGTTTCAGCGTGTCGATTGGGAACCAGTTCCTTCAGAATTCTCCAGGTATAGATTAAGATGCATCTTTCTTACTGTATTCCTGGGAGAGTAGTCCGAAGGACAATAATTTATTTCTTTAACTGAACCGACATGAGCAGTGAAAGTTCTCTATACATTCTCCAAATGTACAATATCCCTTGCCTTAAGAAGGCTGTACTATGCAGGAAATTCCAGTCTAGAGAGCCTAAGTGGCTTGAAGAGCATCACTGGCTTGGTATATATTTATTTTGATTTTGTTTTCATCTTGTCTATAATTTTCCCTGCAGTTATAGTAACACTTGTGATCCTTGAATGTAAGATCAAACATTGTTACTTCGCATTCCTCTTCCTTTCAGAGTATATAATACTCTGTATTATATATATAATACTCTGTATTATATACTCTGTTCATAGCAAAGTCATTGAAATTTGTCCTCGTTAAAAATCATGTTTTCTGTGGCCCACTGAAATACTTGGTTTATCTTCGCTTGGAATGTCTACGTAATTTACAGCTCCTGCAAAATCTTTGCCTAGTCTTTTAAAAAGGAGTGTGTTCAAAATTGCTGTAAGTTATAATTAATATACTTTTCGCATTATCTTTCTTCTTAGACAAACATATGTGAAGTCAGCATTTATCTTCGAAAAGTTAGCTGAACTATTGTAATAATTCCTGGAAAATTTAAAAAATAAAGAATGTCTAAAATAAAGTTCTCAGAAAATACCGTAAAAAAAACAAGCTGGGAATTAAACTTTTCTAGACAAGTCGGTCCCTGCACGACATTAGCAGATTTTTTCCCATTTCTCTTGACAAAGAAAATCCCGCCACCATCATAAAGATGATGCCTCCTGTACTCATTGTATGCCACCTCAAAGTATTCCATAACTTCCCCACGTCTAAGGTTACCAGACCGGCTTAACCAAGCATTTAGTGGCAAGAGTTTATATTATGATAAAAGAATGATAATACAGCATTGTCTTTTCTTCCCTTATGCAACATCAGTTGTAACCACAAATTTCTATCCTACCACTATACTTAAAAGTAATTTGTTCATGTAAATATTCTTTGCATAAAAACATATTTAGTTTACAATAATTTGTACAGCATTTGGATATCATTTTCTGCAAGAAATATATATTAACCCTAGAGAGGTATACTTATAGAAAGTCTTCATCCATTATACCCGGGTGCACTGTACCCGGTGAGGACAGTGAATGTGTGGATTATGACACACCCGTGAATACCTGCCATGGTTAAGGATATTAATATCATAACAAATACACATACTTATCTGTGCTCGGCTTCTCCGCGTTATATAATCTTAAGTTCACAAAGTAAAAAAGAAGCCTTTCTTTCTAACATGCTTACAGCTGATACGTTATTTTACAGAATTATATCTTAAGTGTCTTGATCCTCAGAGGAAGTAGTAAGCAAGACGGAATGTTGTGTTATCTAGTAATACTCGCAGTCATGGATGTCACATTAACACAGTGATATCTTGAGGAGCTCGGGTATTCTACACTGTTTATTATTGGACGGGACAACTTTAGTTACTAAGTGCACTTTGGTGCACATCCTTTGCTATGTTAATAATGATGGAGCTCAAAGTGGGGTCAACAAGTTCCATGGTCAAATAATAATTACTATCTATGCAGAAAAGCAGATGTTTATTACACATATACAACATTTTATAATTATATATATATATATATTTATATATATATATAATTATAAAATTTTTATTTAATAACAATGTTTTGTATTTATATATATATATATATTATATATATATATATATATATATATATATATATATATATATATATATATAAAGTGATAGTCACGGCATTATGCCGCCCCTCCCCCACACGTACCAAAAGACAAACACATACCATGAAAGATTATAATATATATATTTGCACTCTTACTGAGGTTTTAATACTTGGTGCTGCGCCATTTACGCTTAATCACGTCCCTCAGCCGTGTAGGAAGACACACAAATTCTTGAGGGTTAGGGGAGGTATATTATTCCATGCCTCATGTAGAGCAGCCTCCAGCCTCGGGATGGAACTGATATTCTTGCCCAGTAAACTTCGTTTCTCTATTGACCAGAGGTTCTCAATAGGGTTTAGGTTGGGGGAATTGCCTGGCCAGTCATTAAAGAGCCTCACTTCACAGCCAGTGAACTACAGATCTGGCGGTATGACACGGTGCACCGTCTTGGATAAAACCCGTAGCACCACACGGATATATCGGATCATTAAGTTGTAGCTACAGTTAGAGTAACAGGTAGATGGGACAAAAAGAAAATGACAACAGCAAGTAAAAGAGGTAAAAGTGTATAAACTAAGGGAGGAGGAAGTTAGAGTGAGATATAAGCATCTATTGGCATAAAGGTGGGATAGTGCAAGTAGGAGTAGTGGGGGGCTTGAAGAGAGTTGGGATAGTTCTAAAAATGCAGTATTAAAATGTGGGGCAGATGTTTGTGGCTATAGGAGGGTGGGTGCAGGGGGAAAGAGGAGTGAGTGGTGGAATGATGAAGTAAAAAGTGTGATAAAAGAGAAAAGGTAGCTTATGAGAGGTTTTTACAAAACAGAAGTGTTAATAGAAGAGCAGAGAATATGGAGAGTAAAAGAAAGGTGAAGAGAGTGGTGAGAGAGTGCAAAAGGAGAGCAGATGAAAGAGTGGGAGAGGCTCTGTCAAGAAATTTTGCTGAAAACAAGAATTTTTTTGGAGTGAGATAAACAAGTTAAGAAAGCCTAGGGAACGAATGGATTTGTCAGTTAAAAACAGAGTAGGGGAGTTAGTAGATGGGGAGCTGGAGGTATTGGGTAGATGGTGGGAATATTTTGAGGAACTTTTAAATGCCGATGAAAAAAGGGAGGCGGTAATTTCATGCACTGGCCAGGGAGGTATAACATCGTTTAGGAGTGAAGGAGACAGGATGTGAGTGTGTGGGAGGTGCGTGAAAGAGGGGAAGGTACCTAGGGATTGGCAGAGAGCATGTATAGTTCCTTTATATAAAGGGAAGGGGGATAAAAGAGTGTAAAAATTATAGGGGAATAAGTTTACTGAGTATACCAGGTAAAGTGTATGGCAGGGTTATTATTGAAAGAATTAGAGGTAAGACAGAGAGTAGGATTGCAGATGAGCAAGGAGGCTTTAGAGTGGGTAGGGGATGTGTAGATCAAGTGTTTACAGTGAAGCATATATGTGAACAGTATTTAGATAAAGGTAGGGAAGTTTTCATTGCATTTATGGATTTAGAAAAGGCATATGATAGAGTGGATAGGGGAGCAATGTGGCAAATGTTGCAAGTGTATGGAATAGGTAGTAAGTTACTGAAGGCTGTAAAGAGTTTTTATGAGGATAGTGAGGAGAGAGGGAGATTACTTCCTGGTAAAAGTAGGTCTTAGACAGGGATGTGTAATATCACCATGGTTGTTTAATATATTTATAGATGGGGTTGTAAAAGAAGTAAATGCTAGGGTGTTGGGGAATTAAATGCAAAATGGGAGTTGACACAGTTACTTTTTGCTGATGATACTGTGCTTATGGGAGATTCTAAAGAAAAGTTGCAAAGGTTAGTGGACGAGTTTGGGAGGGTGTGTAAAGGTAGAAAGTTGAAAGTGAACATAGATAAGAGTAAGGTGATGAGGGTATCAAACGATTTAAATAAAGAAAAATTGGATATCACGTTGGAGAGAGGGATTATGGAAGAAGTGAATGTTTTCAGATATTTGGGAGTTGACTTGTCAGCGGATGGGTTTATGAAGGATGAGGTTAACCATAGAATTGATGAAGGAAAAAAAGGTGAGTGGTGCGTTGAGGTATCTGTGGAGACAAAAAAAGTTATCCATGGAGGCAAAGAAGGGAATGTACGAAAGTATAGTTGTACCAACACTCTTATATGGGTGTGAAGCATGGGTTGCAAATGCTGCAGCGAGGAGGCGGCTGGAGGCAGTGGAGATGTCCGGTCTAAGGGCAATGTGTGGTGTAAAAATTATGCAGAAAATTCGGAGTGTGGAAATTAGGAGGAGGTGTGGAGTTATTAAAAGTATTTGTCAGAGGGCTGAAGAGGGGTTGTTGAGGTGGTTTGGTCATTTAGAGAGAATGGATTAAAGTAGAATGACTTGGAAAGCATATAAATCTGTAGGGGAAGGAAGGCGGGGTAGGGGGTAAAGGAGGTTTTGTGGGCGAGGGGCTTGGACTTCCAGCAAGCATGTGTGAGCGTGTTAGATAGGAGTGAATGGAGACGAATGGTTTTTGGGACCTGACGAGCTGTTGGATTGTGAGCAGGGTAATATTTTGTAAAGGGATTCAGGGAAACCAGTTAATTGATTTAGTTGGACTTGAGTCCAGGAAATGGGAAGTACAATGCCTGCACTTTAAAGGAGAGGTCTGGGATAGTGATAGTTGGGAGGGACTTATTTTCAGCTGTCGTATGTGAGTGTAGACAGCCTGTACTCTCTGCATAGACAGCCTCTGCCAGCTGAGTTCATGTTTCGCACCATGCTAGTGCTGCCACCTATAGGGTGGCAGCACCCCCTACCCCGCCTTCCTTCCCCTACAGATTTATATGCTCTCCAAGTCATTCTACTTTGATCCATTCTCTCTAAATGGCCAAACCACCTCAACAACCCCTCTTCAGCCCTCTGACAAATACTTTTAATAACTCCACACCTCCTAATTTCCACACTCCGAATTTTTTTAACAGGCCTCACTCTCTCTCTCGCGGGCATGGCCCGCCGGGCCATGGGCACAAAACACACTGTGTACCCCACACTTTATTACTAATAAAGTAAGAAGCCTCCGAAGCCTTATCATTCATTCCCGCTACCAAGAAAACGCAATCTACACTCGATATATGAGCGCCTCTGCAAAGAGATTGATTATGTATGAGTGAGGTGAAAGTGTTGAATGATGATGAAAGTATTTTCTTTTTGGAGGATTTTCTTTGTTTTTGGGTCACCCTGCCTCAGTGGGAGACGGCCGACTTGTTGAATATATATATATATATATATATATATATATATATATATATATATATATATATATATATATATATATATATAAACACATCGGCCGTTTCCACCGAGGCAGGTGACCAAAAAAAAAAAAGCTTTCATTATCATTCAACACTTTCACTACTATCATTCATACATAGTTACTCTCTTTGCAGAGGTTCTCATATACGACAGTTTAGATGTCCCCCAAACAGCCAATATCCCATGTATGTATTCTATTAGGACAGGTTATGTTAAGTTAGGTTAGGCAAGATTCGTCAGGAAACAAGTCAAGTGTTTCCTGATTCGGTTCTTAGACATATGACGACCAGCCGCTGGAGCTTTTGGTTATCAGAGGCCTTCCGCTGGCTTACTGGTCCACCCCTTTAAAAATTAAGGTTGTAATCATAACCACAGTTATCAGGACACTTGCAGTTGGGTACGAGACAGAATACGTTCAAGTTTCATGTAATTAGTATTGGACGCACTAGGTACGTACAATTAGAAGTGCATATCTCCAGTATACATACACATAGTTTACTTTTTGGGATTAAAGTATTCTTGATGTTAATGTTCAGGTGGCTTGCAGTCTTAAACCTATGTACAATCGATAGGTTTTACACCTAAAAAAAAACTATCAATATAACGCTTCTCAATTATGTCGTTAAGTTGGGACTATGGCAGTCCACATTTTAAAACTTGTTATATGAACATAACAGTGTAAAATAAGCTAATTTAAAACAAGATAGTCTTACCATGAGAGGTCCGCTGAGTGTGGGGGAAGGTCAGTGGCATCCCCCTGGATCAGGCCTGTGGCAAGGAAAAACAAATATATAGAGTAAGAATAATCACCGAAAACGTAGATGAAATAGTTCTCTCTCACACACACATACACACAAAAAAATAGGAAAATAAAATTAAGACGCACCCATATAGATGGCTTGTTCTGTACCCTTGCACCTCCTCTACCTTTTCCCTCTAATCAGTTCCTGGAACTCTACAGCCGACACAGTCATGTTAAAAATAGTTCAAAATACCGACAAGTTAATGAGTAAGACACATGTGTAACAGTTGTGTATCTATTGTTGAAACGTTTCACCTACACAGTAGGCTTCTTCAGTCAAATACAGAAGTAGCAAGTGTAGTAGTGAAATGAAGATGTAATCAGTCCATCAACCTTGGAGAAATAGTATCCGAGGTGGTCAGTCCAAACTGACCACCTCAAATACTATTTCTCCAAGGTTAATGGACTGATTACATCATATTCATTACTACATCTGCTGCCTCTGTATTTGATTGAGGAAGCCTACTGTGTAGGTGAAACGTTTCAACAATAAAAATACCGAACTGCTGCACATGTCTTACTCCTCGGCGGACAGTCATTGACGAATAAGAGGAAGTATAGTTGCAACAGACGCAGGTGACACAGAAGACGATAGAGCGGATGCAGCCAGTGAAGCAGAAGAGAAATACTAGGCTACATAGACTCCTGCCAGAGCATCTCAGTTACATTGCTAAACAAACACACCCACTAGACTCATGTTCATGCAGCTACAATTATTTTCACTGAGATTAATGTTCTGGTGGGTAGTCAACATGTGTATACAAACAGCCATGTTCTCTAGCAGCAGCCATGTTCTCTGTGGGGAGTCAATATTTATGAAAAATATGTTTAGTAAATTTGAAAGTTAACATCTGATGATTGATCGATGTTTTTGCAATGACGGTATTTCAGATGCACCATACATTCACGGAATTCGTAACATAATCAAATAATAATCAAATAATAAAACTACGCAATATGTTTATTAGCATGTAGAATTACGAAAGATTAAACCTCGTCTTACTATTGAAAGAAAAATATATTTCACCTTCTGCTCTGATTAAACTATGCGTGTTGGAGTTTGTGGTAAGGAGATACCTTAATGGTCAAGCAGGCTAGCAGTAGTTAAGGAGGAGGAGGCAGCAGTAAAGTTATATTATGCTAGACTTACCCACGGGTTGATGTCACTGGTGGTTTATCCTGCAAGACATCCAACATGTAACCTCTTCATCTGAACATTACATCTGGATCATTCAGCAGTGTTTGAGAAAATAATTATCAGTGAATATAAGCACTAAATAAAAACATGTAGAGGAGAGACCACACCCATTAGCTGATCTCACAAAGCACTCGTGTCTACAGTCACGTGACTAGCAACTGTGTCCGACATTTTGTCGGTCAAACATTGTTTGCATTATTTAATAATCATAGGGTGTTGTATGGCTGTAAAACCAAGATTTTTTTACGAATTTTACACCATATAAATGCATGAGGAACTGAATACCTAAAAATCTCCACTTCAACTGACATATTACGTTTGCATATATACAGGCGTAGTAAGTTATGAAACCCAATTAACCAATAAACCATCCTTGTTACTCTAAATAGCCGGAGATCGTAATGTAGCATGCTTATGTTTAAGACCATACACCATAACCAGCAGAACGCTTGTCACTACAAGATAAGACGTTTTCATTGCCAGGCTAAGACCAGGTTATAAGTATCTATGGTAGTTCAGCTTGTATGATGTCAGTCACATGAAATATGTGTAGTCAGACAAGGTCCACATACTGCAACATTATACTATTTCAGAATGACCAAACAGAGATTTTCAAACACATCATACAAGAATATGGTATATCGCTTGATTGTTAATGTTATCTGAAATCTTGAGACTATCCATTTTGCACTACCTAGTAAGTGACCAGGGTTTAGTCGTAATAATAAAAATTAAACGTATTTACGTATTGCAATTATTAATGATCAACTACAGGATTGTCAGTGGGCACTGACAATGACCCATTGTAACCTCTATCCTTTTTTCCCCCCGCTGTGTCATAGGATTAGCTGCTGGTGCACAAAAAAACTGCCGCTCACAGGATGAGCTGCTGGGTCACAATAAACTGCCGCTCACAGGATGAGCTGCGGGTACACAAACTACGACTCTCACAGTGACATGATATCGCAGCACCCACGAACACTTGACTGGCAATATACCGGACGCTCACCTTGTGATGTCACTAGCACCTTTCATGTTATTAATAGACACTATTGGTTCTGCTTCTCGGCGTCATGGGCAGGTTGGGCAGTATCTAGCTCTGAGTGGTCGTCTTAAGATGCCAGACTCCTGGTAGCAGGGCTCATACGGCACAAGCCGTCGTAGCCCCTAAAAATGGCAACGCCAATTGTATAAGCGATCAACTAATGAGTAGAACAGGAATCTTTTTGACTGTAACCGTGACATCTTGTATATTACATAAATACTGAAAAAAAATATCAAGCAGGCTGTAAGATTAGTTTGTATAAATAGCATGAAGTAGTCTTAATAGTAAGCACTTGAAAGAGATACAAGGTGACGTCTCATGGTAAGCATGAGGTGAGAGCAAGGTAGGAGAGGTTTAAGTGGTGGTGATGATGGTGTTTGTGAAGGTACCATGGTGATGGTGTTTGTGAAGGTACCATGGTGATGGTGTTTGTGAAGGTACCATGGTGATGGTGTTTGTGAAGGTACCATGGTGATGGTGTTTGTGAAGGTACCATGGTGATGGTGTTTGTGAAGGTACCATGGTGATGGTGTTTGTGAAGGTACCATGGTGATGGTGTTTGTGAAGGTACCATGGTGATGGTGTTTGTGAAGGTACCATGGTGATGGTGTTTGTGAAGGTACCATGGTGATGGTGTTTGTGAAGGTACCATGGTGATGGTGTTTGTGAAGGTACCATGGTGATGGTGTTTGTGAAGGTACCATGGTGATGGTGTTTGTGAAGGTACCATGGTGATGGTGTTTGTGAAGGTACCATGGTGATGGTGTTGTGACCTGGGTGTGTGAAGGTACCATGGTGATGGTGTTTGTGAAGGTACCATGGTGATGGTGTTTGTGAAGGTACCATGGTGATGGTGTTTGTGAAGGTACCATGGTGATGGTGTTTGTGAAGGTACCATGGTGATGGTGTTTGTGAAGGTACCATGGTGATGGTGTTTGTGAAGGTACCATGGTGATGGTGTTTGTGAAGGTACCATGGTGATGGTGTTTGTGAAGGTACCATGGTGATGGTGTTTGTGAAGGTACCATGGTGATGGTGTTTGTGAAGGTACCATGGTGATGGTGTTTGTGAAGGTACCATGGTGATGGTGTTTGTGAAGGTACCATGGTGATGGTGTTTGTGAAGGTACCATGGTGATGGTGTTTGTGAAGGTACCATGGTGATGGTGTTTGTGAAGGTACCATGGTGATGGTGTTTGTGAAGGTACCATGGTGATGGTGTTTGTGAAGGTACCATGGTGATGGTGTTTGTGAAGGTACCATGGTGATGGTGTTTGTGAAGGTACCATGGTGATGGTGTTTGTGAAGGTACCATGGTGATGGTGTTTGTGAAGGTACCATGGTGATGGTGTTTGTGAAGGTACCATGGTGATGGTGGTGGTAACAGAGCTGCAAGTTCCTTCTTGATACTCATCCCATGCAGTTAGGCAACATAAGAATATTATAATTCTCAAGAAGATAATTAGTAACAATACTAGGTTAGCAGTAAATCTTACAAGGAAAAGCCCATAGGCAAGTGGCACACTACTGGCACTCCGGCTACCACCCTCAACGCCACTCCCTCAGCCTTCTCCCACCAGCTGAGAAAACTCCGCCACCTATAAAAACTCCTCCGGCCAATACCCGCTACTCTATTTGTTATAACGTCCCATGCGTGAAATTGATACTACTGAGCTGCCATCTAACGCACATTGCGAAATTATGTTTAATAAAATGGTTTTGGTATATATTTTATATATATATTTGGTTCCGAGAATCACCCCATCCCTCGTGACCCATCCTAATTAGACCACATTTCCGTAACTGGAAAAAAAAAAACTAGTAGAGTAAGAAGTTAATGCATTAAAAATACAAATTAAAGCGTATATTAAATTTAAGTAGACGTTTGGAAGATTCATCTGCCAAGGGATAGAGCAGCAACTCTGCCAGTTTGAAACGTTTAGTAGGCTTCTATTTAACACACATGACAGGACGGAAACAATATACGGATGTTACTGCCATCCTGAGGAACATACGTTAGAACGAGTGAGAGTCCTCAAGCTGTGGAATAGTATGGCAAGGGGCACGCCTACCCTGTGTTGTTGCCCCATCTCGCCCCTCTCCTCGCAACACTAATACAACCTTTGACACACTTGCATCTCTTCTCACCACTACAACCTATGACAGAGTTAAAACATCTCTTCTCACCACCATAAACCATGATACAGTTACATCTCTTCTCACCACCATAAACCAATGTACAGTTACATCTCTTCTCACCACCATAAACCATGATACAGTTACATCTCTTCTCACCACCATAAACCATGATACAGTTACATCTCTTCTCACCACCATGATACAGTTACATCTCTTCTCACCACCACAAACTATGATAGTTGTATCTCCCCTCAACACACCACCACAAAACTATGAGTTATAATATCTCTTCTCACCGCCATAACCTACGACAGTTATATCAAGTATATCAGTGCTCTTACACCACAGTTTTCCATCTTTCTCAGTGGCTTATTTTTGTTTTAAAAAAAATAATGAAATGACACTAACACGGTACTAGTGAACCAACAATTTTATGCTACCCGCTTTTTTGCAGCCTAGCATCGAACACCTTTTATAAAACTATGAAAGACCAATAAATTACCTAATGATGCCAAGCAGTTGCATCGACCAGTTGAATATTTAATTTAAAGAGAACTAACACATGAAACTGAAGACTGTAATAGTATTACTGCACCAGAAGCACGCGATGTACAATGATGAACTTGTCGAAGGTGAAACCTGCGTACTAATAGAGAGTTCTAACCTATGGCCAGACAGTCCTAAAACTAGCCGGCCAGGGAGTTTACTATACCCTGCAGGCCTCGCTCGCTGAGTTGTTGACATTCGTGTCAGTACGATTTCGGGAGTCTTATTAAACTTAAATTGTAAGACTTGAACTTTTGATGTGTGTGCATAATTTGTGTACAGTTGCGATTTCTGCCTTTTTATTGGCATTCTTTTATGATTTGTAAAAAGTGTTGGAGACTCTCTATAAATGTTGAAAACAAGTAAACAGATAATCTGTACGAGTTATGAACTTTTACTAATGGTGCACTATGAGGCGGCCATGTAAAGAGTGAAGCTCTTTTTAAATAAAATTTGTGCCCCAGACTTCATTTATGTTATTTTTAATGTCTACATTATGTATTAGTAGCTGGACCAGCATTTGTTTTTACTTTGTCTTGTGAATTTTAAGATAAATTATACACGAGTCTGTTTTGAATACTTAACACGTGTTTTGGACCTGTATTATTGTATATTTATTATTATAACAACACTGGACGTCTCCCATGGAAGTAGGATGACCCGAAAAAGAAACACTTTCATCATCATTCATTTAATCACTGTCTTCCTAGAGGCGTGCTATAGTTCTGACCCCCCCCAAAAAAAAAATGCAACATCCCCACTCCTATAGAGTGCAAGCACTGTTCTTCTCACCTCCAGGACTCAAATCTGGCTAACTGGTTTCCCATGAATCCCTTCATAAATGTTATTTTGCTTGAACTCCAAAAGCACAGTTTTCATAATTTAACACTTGCTTCTACTCCTCTCTAACACGCCCCTTTCCTTAGACCCTTACCCTTCCTTCTCTCCACTTCTGATTAATTAAACTTTCCAGGTCATCCTGTTTTTCTCCATTATTTTATATGTCCAAACCACCTCAAAAACCCCTCCTCAGCCATCTGAATACTTTTGGTAACCCCACACCTTCCAATCTCCAAACTACGGATTCTACATAATATTCATACCACATGTTGCTCTAACACATCTTCACTGCCCTCAAACCTTGTTACATCGTTTAAAACCCATGCTCCACACCCATATAAGTGTTGATACCGCTATACTCTGGTACATTCACCTTTTTGCCTCCATGGATAAGGTTTTTTGTTTCTACAGGTGCCTCAGTGCACCATCCACCTCGTCAATTCAATGGTTCACCTTATCTTTCACTGACCCGTCCAGTGACGAGTCAACTCCCAAATATCTGAACACATTTACTGTCTCCATACTTCCTCCTTCCAATCTGATACCCAATCTTCCATTTCCTTGATTTCTGGTTTCCTCTCAGTACCTTTCTCTTTCTTATAGTCACTTCTAATTTCCTTCTTTTACATACCCTCTAATTCGTCTGCCAACATTTGCAACTTCTCTTCAGAATCTCTCAAAAGCACAGTGTCATCGGCAAACAGCAACTGTGACAGCTGTGGCCACTTTATGTCAGCTTTGTATGCCTGAAATGCACATGCATGCTAGCGGGTTTCTTTTGTGATTAACAATATTTTATTACATATAAACTACATTTTATATACTACAAAAAAAATTGTTTTTGTTTATCTCAATCCCATGCCTCTCCCAAACACCCATGCATTCGCTTCTACAACCCCAATTCCTTTATCTAAATATTGTTCACTTATATGCTTCAATGTAAACAGTTTACACATCTCCTTCCCTTCCTAAAACTTTGTTCATCTTCAATCCTTCTTGCTTTACCCTTAATTCTTACAATAATAATTACCACACTTTACATGGCATACTCAACAGACTTCTTTCCCTATAATTCTTACACCCTTTATTATTCCCCTTTTCCTTGTACAAAGGAACTCTGCGTGCTCTGCTAATCCCTAGGTACTCTTTCTCCTTCATACATTTATTGAACAACTGCACCAACCTCTCCTAAACTATGTCCCCACCTGCTTTTAACATTTCTGGCTTGATCCCAGTTGCTCCACCCACTGCTTCACGCACTTTCCCCACATTCACATCTCTTCCTCACTCCGAAAAGATGTTATACCGCCCTGGCCAATGCATGAAATCACTGTTTCCTCTTCTTCATCAACATTTAACAGCTCAAAAATATACCTTCCACTTTCCCAATACCTCCACCTCCTCATCTACTAAATCCCCTCTTTCGTTTATAACTGTTAAATTTATTTGTTCCCTAGGCTTTCTCAGCTTATTAATCTCCAAAACTTTCTTATTCTCAGCAAAATTTGTTAATAAAACCTCATCCACTCTCTCATTTGCTCTCTTTTTACGCTCCTTCACCACTTTTAACCTCATTTTTTATTCTCCATATACTCCACCCTCTGTACATCACTTTTACTCTAAAAAACCTCATATTCTAACTTTTTCTCCCCTACCACAATCATTACCTTTTCATCCCACCAATCTCCCCCCCCCCAACACCTTCCTATATCCACACATTTCTGCTACACTAACACTGCATTCTTAAACCTACCCCATACCTCTTCGACCTCATTATGTGTACTCTCTAGACCACCTTTCTTCCAGTAGTTACTTGTATCTTACCTCTCCTCTCTTACTGATGACACTCCCTTGTGCCCCATCTACCCCTTGCTCTCAAAGTGCCTACCACTAGATAATCTGATATATTTGTCGCCCCCTCTAAAAACATACAGAGCCAGACGTCTACCCACCAATCCACCTTTTATCTACTAATGCATACAGCAGTTTTACAAACTGTTGTCATTCTGTCCCATATCGTATTTCGTGTACTTAGTTATCCTCTTTCTTGAACTATGTATTACCAAATGATTATAAATATAACCTTAATTTTTAAGGGGTGGACCGGTAAGCCCAGCGTAAGGCTTCTGTCACATGACCAAAAGCTCCAGCTGCGGGTCATCATATGACTAAGACCCGCAAAACACTTGTTCTCTTTCCTGACAAACCTTACCTAACCTATATATTACCTTTTACCAAACCTTTTTCGATACATAGTTCAGTTAAAGGCCCCCATTATCATTTACCCCTGGCACTCCAAACTTACTTACTACGCCCTCTATAAGTCTCTCTCCCGCTAGCACTTGGGTCCCCACAACAATTTCTCACTTGGTTCAAAGGTCACTAAATACTCGCCTAACACCTCTCTACACTTTTCTCTCCCAGTTGCATAATCACCATTGATAAATTAGACATGTGCAACACTTAAGTATCTTTATTTTGGAAACGTTTCTCCACACGGTGGCTTCATCAGTCCAATACAAAGAAGAATGGTTGAAGATCAGAAGGAGTCTGAGGTAATCAGTCCCTCAGCCTGGAGTCGATATAATCATTCCATCAATCCCAGGCTGAGAGACTGATTACTTCAAATTCCTTCTGATCCTCAACCATTCTTCTTTGTATTGGACTGATGAGATCACTATGTGGCGAAACGTTTCCACAAAAAAAGATACCAAAGTGATGAACATGTGTCTAATTTATCAAAATCACCATTACCCACTTTTCACATTCTTATTTTAAGCCACATAATCCTTAAATTTATAAATTTGTATTACGTCTTTTCTTTCCATAAATTATTTTTTCATATTACTGCTACTCCTTCCTTACCTCTTATTCTCTCTGGCTCACCTGCCCTTAGCCTACTTCTCCCCACTGAAATTCCCATACCCCCTTTAGCTTTGTTTCACTTAGAACTAAGACATCCAGCTTCTTTTTATTCACAATCACTATCAAGTCTATCTGCTCTATATCTTCGCACTTTCAAACATTCCATCTTTTAATTTTCTTCGTCTTCAATGTAGTATTTTATATATTAGGGGTTACTATCCCCTTGTTCCCGGCATTTTACGACACACATGGCTTACGGAGGAATTCTTCTCCATTCCTCATGGAGATAAAAGGAAATAAGAAGGATATCTATTAAGAAATTAGAAGAAAACTCAGATGAGTGTATAGTATGACTGAGTAAGTAGCAGTAGCAAGATGTTTATAAAACAGAAAAGGCACCAGAAATCCTACTATTGTGTACAATAGTTATAGGTTTCCCCTTCACACTCATTTGGCAGGACGGTAGTACCTCCCTGGGTGGCTGCTGTCTTCAGCCTACTACACTATTATTATTAGTAGTAGTAGTCGTAGTTGTTGTAGTATCATTATTATCGTTACTAATCAAATTCACAGAAACAAGTTATCAAAACTATCATACACAATTAGTTAACACACTAAAAGTGTTAGGTAAATAAACACACATGCAGCTAACAACATATATTGCTACACCTGTCGCTTACCAGAACTTCCGCTTAAAAAGCCTCCTGCTGAGCAAAACAGCCGTAATAAAAGCATTACTAGTTGCACGTGTGTATTTATTTAAAATTTTGAGTATTATTACCAATGATACATCCTATCAACCACTACTAGAAAACTGATGCATATATTTTCTCAGCGTATTTAGTATATATACCTTTGATATACCTTTGAAGAGTTTCGAGAGTTTATCTATTCTCTGAGCCCGGCCATGGGCCAGGCTCGTCTGGTGCTTGCCTGGTCAATGTCAAGTTCATTCACTTGCGAATTTAATTTATCAAGTATAGATTGTAGACTGTTCATTAAAGGTTAATACTAAGACGCAAAACTAACACAATGATACACACACACACAAAAAAAAAACACACACAAACACACACAAAAACACACACAAAAACACACACACACACTCAGATGAATCACAGGGATGTTAGGAAGTATTTCTTCAGTCACAGAGTGGTCGGGAAGTGGAATAGTCTGGGAAGAGATGTAGTGGAGGCAGGTTCCATACATAGCTTTAAGAAGAGGTATGATAAAGTTCATGGCGCAGGGAGAGTGACCCAGTAGCGGCCAGTGAAGAGGCGGGACCAGGAGCTATGTCTCGACCCCTGCAACCACAACTAGGTGAGTACACACACGAGACACACAAGTCACTATTGTTCAAGAGAAACCTAAGAGCAGTGACTCGTCTCTGTCCGGTGTCTCATAACCAGCATTTTACTTATACGACGAACTTTCTTCACCAACACTTAACACAAGGGAGTCCAGCAGCACCAGATAGCCAGTAGTCACTGCTGTTGTGGCCCATCATAGGGCCAAGCCAGTGGTCACTGCTGCTGTGGCCCATCATAGGGCCAAGCCAGTGGTCACTGCTGCTGTGGCCCATCATAGGGCCAAGCCAGTGGTCACTGCTGCTGTGGCCCATCATAGGGCCAAGCCAGTGGTCACTGCTGCTGTGGCCCATCATAGGGCCAAGCCAGTGGTCACTGCTGCTGTGGCCCATCATAGGGCCAAGCCAGTGGTCACTGCTGCTGTGGCCCATCATAGGGCCAAGCCAGTGGTCACTGCTGCTGTGGCCCATCATAGGGCCAAGCCAGTGGTCACTGCTGCTGTGGCCCATCATAGGTCCAAACCAGTGGTCACTGCTGTTGTGGTCCATCATAGGTCCAAACCAGTGGTCACTGCTGCTGTGGCCCATCATAGGGCCAAGCCAGTGGTTTGGCCTTATGATGGGCCGGGTGGAAACATTAAGACGTGTTTCCTTAAGACACCTGTTGACCCTGTTCACCTATCAGTAAAATAGGTACCTGGGTGTTAGTCGACTGATGTGGGTCGCATCCCGGGGACAAAACTTAACTAATTTGCCCGAAATGCTCTGCATAACAAAGGGCTTTCTATGTAGTAATATGTCATTGATGTCAGCTAAGCTTTGTACATGTACTTGCAGGAATAAATTATTAATATTATTTAATTTTTACCAACCACAGTGTCAACGACAACCCCACCTTCACGTGTGTTTAGACACACTGTCTAGCAACCCCCCAACCACAATGACATCGACTACCCCACCTTCATGTTTGTTTATCCCCTCTCCCCCCATATAGTACTCACTGAACAACTGCATGGTCATCTTATGACAAAGGCGCCGAATATTTTTTCTCCTGACGAACTAATAAAACAAAACCAACAACAAAATGGAGTACATATCTGCTTGTTGCAGAGGTGTGCGTGAGGTGAAGAAAGCAGTACCAGACCTTCACCTGGTATCACACAGGGTGGTGTGGCTCTCTCTCACGGCAGTATACACTTCTTCCTTCAAGCTGGCCACCTTCATGTTCAACGTCTCTTGATCCAAGAATTTAGAGTTACCCTCCCTTTCCGCGTATGGTGGATAGACCTAATGTAGTGGACAAACCTAGTGTAGTGAACAAACCTAGTATAGTGAACAGACTTTGTGGGATGGATAGACCAAGTGTAGTGCAGATCTGGAGATTGAATACGGAGAACCTTCATTCAAACACCTTAATTACTGGGAACGTTTGAGGTCTCTTGACCTGTACTCCTTGGAAAGCAAGCGAGAAAGATGCATCATAATTTCCACCTGAAAAATCCTAGAGGGTCTGGTCCCAAACCTGCACACAGAAATGACTCCCTAAACTAGGCAAACTGTCCAACTTACTACTCCAAGTGAAGAGCAGAGATACAGTGAGTACACTAGGAGAAAACACAATAAATGTTCGGGGCCCAAGGCTGTTCAGCTGCCTTTCATCATACATAAGGGGAATTGACTCCTGGTTGTCTTCAAGAGGGAACTAGATACCTAAAATCAGTGCTCGCACGTTAGATTGCGTGCGGCCAGCAGTAACAGCCTGATTGAACAGACCCTGATCCACCGAGAGGACTGGTCATGGACCGTGCCATGGGGGACGTTGACTCCCCCCCCCCCGGAGCAACCTCCAGGTAGGTAGTGGACAAACCTCCCGTATAGGACACAACTCAAACTTACTAAATACTGCTGCCCTCCCTTCCATGCTGCCCCCTCTCCCATGTTTCCTTCCTTCCCTTCCTCCCATGCTGCCCCCTCTCCCATGTTTCCTTCCCTCCCTTCCTCACATGCTGCCCCCTCTCCCATGTTTCCTTCCCTCCCTTCCTCCCATGCTGCCCCTCTCCCATGTTTCTTCCCTCCTTCCTCCCATGCTGCCCTCTCCCATGTTTCCTTCCTCCTTCCTCCCATGCTGCCCCTCTCCCATGTTTCCTTCCCTCCCTTCCTCCCATGCTGCCCCCTCTCCCATGTTTCCTTCCCTCCCTTCCTCCCATGCTGCCCCCTCTCCCATGTTTCCTTCCCTCCCTTCCTCCCATGCTGCCCCCTCTCCCATGTTTCATTCCCTCCCTTCATCCCATGCTGCCCCCTCTCCCATGTTTCCTTCCCTCCCTTCCTCACATGCCGTCCTCTCTTCCATGCTTTCCTACATCCCATGCTGCCACCACCAGCATCACCACAAGCAGAAGCGCCACCTCCACCACCACCAGAAGCACCGCCACCACCACAAGAAGAAGCATCACCACAAGCAGAAGCACCACCACCACAACACAGCAGGAGGTGGTTGTGAGGTGAGGGAGGGTGCAGGAGCGAGGCCAAGGTCATGGCCGCTGCTGGAGCCTCACTGATCCTCACACACGCGCGCGTGCGCGCGCGCGCGTTTCTTGGAGCCGGGAGAGTGGACATAGCGACCAGCAAAGAGGCTGGGCCAGGAGCTATAACTCAACCCCTCCATCCACATATTGGTAAATACACTTTTTTCACGTTCTCAACTGTGAATACGAGGATTGTGCTTCAGCTCCCGGGTCCAGCCTGGCAACTTCGTAGTGTTGCACTTAACCCAGGGACCAGGTTCACTCCCGGGCGCAGCAGGATGTTTGTGCAAGCCTCCCAACACCTGCTGCTCCTGTTTACCTAAAGTAAATAAATACTCAGAAGTTAGTCAACTGTTGCGGGTTGCATCCTGGGAAAGAGGGCCAATGAAGTACAATGGAAGCCACACTGCTGGACTTTCTCGAGCTATACACAAATAACCAGCACATAGGCGAGAGACGCTGATGGCGACGTTTCTGTCCGACTTGGACCATACTGGGTCCCTCACCGTCGTGTGTTAGTATGGCTTGTAAATAGTCCAAGTCGGACCGAAACGTCGTCATAAACTTCTCTCGCCTATGTGCGGGTTATTTGTGTATTGTTCCAGTCACGGTACTGTGACTTTTTGTTCTTTTTCGAGTTATCCTGAGTTATTAATCCTGAGGGGTGATATTCTTCCTATTTTCCCCTCCTCCCTCCCCCTACACCAAAATTTTAAGTCTGTTAGTCTTTATGTTGCTTGTGTGTTCACATCCTCCTCATATCTTCTCTCCATCCTAGACGTCTAGTTCTTTAGCGGCAGAGAAATTGCCTCACAACCAAGAGAACCAGGATTTAATACCCAGGAGAGTCGAAACACACAGGAAAATATATACATGTTACCCCCATTCACTCAGCAGTAAATAGGTCCCAAAAGTGCTAGTCGTATCCTGGGGAAGAGGACTGAAAAAACACCAAACACAAATA
The DNA here is from genome assembly GCA_009830355.1 of Cherax destructor. Lineage (NCBI taxonomy): Eukaryota > Metazoa > Arthropoda > Malacostraca > Decapoda > Parastacidae > Cherax > Cherax destructor. The sequence continues at coordinate 29,888 of WNWK01009835.1, forward strand.
GCCACACTACTTTCCTTTCTTGGGTTATCCTGGTTATTAATCCATCCAGGCTAATAATCCCAGGAAAATCTGACCTCTCACTCGTCTTTTCCTTTTAATTCACGCCTCTCAGCTTCAAAACCATCCTAATGATACACAGAGTTCTTGGAGATTCCTTGTTTGGGCTTCTAAGACAGCCTTAACGCTTATAACCTTTTAATGCCCTGATATGCTAACAAATGTGTCGTAGCTTCAGTGACTCGTCACATCTATTAACGTCACTTAAGTAAACACTCGATCATACACCACTTCAATATATAAAACAGTTTATTTAATCACTTTAACTACCCCGAGAAAATGATATTTTCCCCATCACCCCTGAATAAGCAAATATACTTCGTTAAGAATACACCAATATATGAATATGGGTATTTATAAAATTAATTAATCAATTAAAATTTTATCTGGTCAGTGTTTCGTTTAAAGCGGTCGTGAACTATACCAGATAGTTAACTGAGCCGAGACATCTAAGGGTCATGGTCATCTAAAGCGATAGTGAACTATCCCAGATAGTTGCCAATGCCAAGATACCTGAGGTCACAGTTCAATGAATATCTAGTTCTAACTGACCCCAAACCCACAACAGAACTTGCGAAGAGTATTGAACGTACATTAAATAATAAACATATAATTAGACATCCTGTACAAGTGTGTTCCTCAGAAGAATGCTGTACTGTGACGAATACCCAAACATGGAACTTTCCTGACCTCTCGTATGTTCTTTCTCCAGTTCTCATCTTCATTAGTTCCGGCTTGTCCAGACTGAGCTTCCCTTGTTTTTTTATTCCATAATCCTACCACAGAATTAATGTCTCCATTATCTCTAGGGATAGGACCTTAGCAATTCTTTTGTGGATACCGATACTCGCTTTCAGGCCGATACTGATTCAGCCAAAATTGACTGATACCTGTACTATGGCGCACCCCTCATTACCTGCCATGTGTTGACACGAGGTGAGACCTCTCCTCTCCAGGGAAATTTGCCAATAATTTTTTGTTGTTAATCTCAGACACCTCGCTGGGTATGCATGTCAAGGATGCTGGTCCAGTGCTCAGGGCTTCCTGCCTGGCCCCTTCTTCAATATTTGTACTCACCTATGTGGGTGCAGGGGTCGTGTCACAGCTCCTGGCCCCGCCTTTTCGCTGGTCATTACTAGGTCCACACTTTACCTGCTCCAAGAGCTTTATCGTGCCTCTTCTTAAAGCTATGTATGGGTCCAGCCTCCACTACTTCACTCTTCAGATTGTTCCACTTCCTGACTACTCTAAGGCTGAAGAAATACTTCTTAACATCCCTATGACTCATGCATGTTTCCTGCTTCCAGTTGTGACCCCTTGTTGCTGTGTCACATCTCTGAAACATTCTGTCCCTGTCCACCTTGTCAATTCCTCTCAGTATTTTATGTCACCATGTCCCTTCTGTCCTCCAGTGTCGTCAGGTTGAGTTCCCTTAGCCCCTCCTCATAAGACAATACCCCTTAGCTCCAAGACTAATCTTGTTGTAAACTTTTGCGCTTTCTCTGTGTTCATAGTTTTTCCGACTTTTTTGCATTACCCCTGTCAGTTCTGACTAAGACCCGCGTCAGGAAACACTTGACCTGTTTCCTGACGAACCTTACCTAACCTAACCTGAGGCAGAGCCCATTCTTTCATTATAAACACTGGTCGCATTACTTTTTCCACGTACAACTACATTAGTAAGCCTGTATGTTTGCTCAGCTATTTGTTGTTGCAGGGGTCGTGTCACAGCTCGTGGCGCCTTCTTTCCGCTGGCCGCCGCTATAGGTTTTCCCTCTCCTGGCTGTCAAGCCTATCATAACTATTTTTAAAACTACGTATGTATCCTGTCTCTAGCACTTCGCTAAGTCCTTCAACTTCCTGACCACTCTGTGCTCTACGTACACACACACTCACACTAACACACACCACACACACGGGACCAGGAGCTGTGAATCGACCCCTGCAACCACAATTAGGTGAGTACACACATACACATACACACACACACATACACACCACACACGTGTGTGTATTTGTGTACTCACCTAACTGAAATTGCAGGAGTCGAGTGTGTGTGTATTTGTGTATTTGTGTGTGTGTGTACTCATCCAATTGTGGTTGAAGGGGTCTAGTCATAGCTCCTGGCCCAGCCTCTTCACTGGTCGCCAGTAGGTCCACTCCCTGCTCCATGAGCTTTATCATACCCCTTCTTAAAGGTATGTATGGTATCTGACTCCACTACCTCACTTACCAGACTTCCACGTCCTGAAAACTCTGTCTGAAGAAATACTTCCTAACATCCCTGTGATTCATCTGAGTCTTCAACTTCCAATTGTGACCCCTTGTTGCTGTGTCCCATCTCTGGAACATCCTGTCTCTGTCCACCTTGTCAATGCCTCTCAGTATTTTATATGTCGTTATCATGTCCCCCATGTCCTCCAGGATCGTCAGGTCGAGTTCTCTTAACCTCTCCTCGTAGGACATGCCCCTTAGCTCCGGGACTAGTGTGTCTACACTCACCTAATTGTGTGTGTGTATGTGTGTGTGTGTATGAGTATGTGTGTGTGTATGAGTATGTGCATGCATGCATGAGCGAGCTAGAGTTGGGTAGGGTGGTGTAACGCGACTCCTGACAAGTTGGCTGGTAAACCACTGAAGCACAGCCCAGCGCCAGACACTGTCACTCAAATTCAAATTCAAATTCAAATCCTTTATTTCATGTAATACAAGTTATACATTAAAGTTGATATTACAAGATGGCCAATAATATGCCTAGGTATGCCTAGGCTTTTCAGGCAGTCTTATGATAGGTCTTAATAGCTATACAATGGATATACAGATTGTAAGGTTAGGTTTACAAAATTTAGGTACTGGAATTTAAACATTGAGAATTTAACAATTAGTATAAAAAGTTAGCAATTAGTTTATATATTAATGATAAAGGTGATATATTGGCATAATATAGATTCTATATTGGAGTATCTTAGGCAAACTTATGACTAGCTTAAGAATTATGGAGCAATAGTTGTATTAGAATTTTGGTTGGAACTGTGCAAATTAAGGGGAATCACAGATATCAATAAGTGTATTTTGCTGTGGTTAGTAATGTGCAAATTAAGGAGAATCACAGATATCAATAAGTGTATTTTGCTGTGGATATGTGCAAGATAAAGTAGTTTTCGTATGGTTAACTACCAGTTGGGTGCGTAAGTGAGATAAGATGTTTTTTAACTCCTCACGGTAACATATAACTCATTACAAACATCCTGTGATTTACAATCATCTAGTAGGGTGACAGCCTCCACCCCCCTCCCAACCCCACCCAGCGTGACAACAACAAAAATATTACCACGTAACATACTCGACCAGAACACTGCCAGACGATGCTTGCACAATTTTCTACAGCTAAGTACCACCTCCGCCAGGGTGTAACCGGTGGTGGGGACTGAGGGAGGGAGGGAGGGGGTAACAGGAGACTGTGGGGTGGGGAAGGCAGTGGATGCAACATGAGGCATTAGGGTAACTGGGAACCAATCAGTAGAATAGTATCAACGTCACGAGGCAAGAACCAATCATCGGCCCTGTTAGCGGAACAGTACCAACGTCACGAGAGGTAGGAACCAATAAGCGGCCGTCATGCCCGAGGTACGTGGTCAGTCTGCTAAGGTTTTCGTATACTAATATTTACTAAATTTTGTACCTCGTCATTCCCCCCCCCACAGGTTTTTGTACATACAATTCAATTAAAAAAGGTACCCAAGGCAGGACTAGCAAAAATGGAATAAAGTGGAGAAATTTAGATTTAGCAAAGCTATAGACAAGTACTGCTTTGGCAATAGAGTTGTAGATGAGTGGAACAAACTCCCAGTAGCTTTAAATATAGTTCCCCTCAAGGAAGGTTCCGCTTAGCTGCTGGATTAAGCCCTGGCTCTATTTCTACGACTAAGAAGACTCCTCTCCAGCGCTATTCTTCGTCTGTCCCGTCTTCCCCGCTCATCCCATTGGGATCTTACCTGCACTTGTTCGTTCGTTCGTTCGGAAGGTTCCTTGACGATGGTGAGGGGCTCTTGATCTAGGGAACTGGATCTGTGCTCCAGTTCCCTGAATTAAGCCTGAATACCTTCCACATTCCCCCCACAGACGCTGTATAACCCTACGGATTTAGCGCTTCCCCTTGATTATAATAATAATTTAAATATACGTAGGACGGGTACCTGAGTGAGTGTGGATAGGTGTGAATTGAGCCTGTCTAATCTGGGCCAACAGGCCTACTGCAGTGTTCTTTCATTCTTATGTATTGTATAAAATGAGTTTCTGTCCATCAATAAATATAAGAAAGTTTTCACTAAAAGTATCAGTAACGCAACCTTATGTTCTCCCTGCCTCAAGGCTATGTAAACTGAGTTGTGTCTGTATATATACTGAGAATTTACTTGAATCCCTATTTTATGGATTAAAGTTAACTTGACCGGTGGTGCATACATGGCTTAATCACCCTCGTCAAGTCGATAGGCTTTAACCTCCATAGCTGCTTATAAGAGTGAGTTCAGTTTGTGCGTGAAAACGAGAGACACCATGACACAGTGGACACCTGGTAAATAGCACGAACACGACTGTCTTCCTCGTCTGATGGAGGACTACTCTTTAAGAATCAAGACTGAATATGTAATAATGAGCAGAGTCCCTTAAAGACAACAGGGAAAGAGGTAATGTTTACTAGTGGAATCTGGTGTTAGTTTCAAGGCCTTATACCTAACAGTTGTTGCAAGGTGTTAAGTCATACGATAACCCGCTCAGTGGAGCTTCTGCTCATTTGAACGAGGCCTTCCGCTGGCTTACCTGTCAGCCCTGTAAAAAAAAAAAAAAAAACTAGATGTGTATCGGTCACTGCGCGAGTCGAGAAAGGTATCTCACATATCTCTTAATACCAATACCATGCCCCTTAATGCACGCAAGAGGCAGAGCAGTTGTACAGCAAAAGCCTCAAGAAGCAGAGAAGCAGAAGTTCAACTTCCTTTCTCGCTTTCTCGTCATAAACTCTCCTTGCCGTACACCATTTATATATTGTAAAACTTCTCATAGGCTAACATTTTTCTCTCCTTTACCCCTCCCCCCTAAATCTAAATATTCTCCTAGACGACACTTAAGTTCAAAAAAAAAAAAAAAAAAAAAAGCTGGCTAGCTCCTATTTTAGTGTGGCTCTCCTGGCTAACCTTGGTTGTTGATTCCTTGATTTAGATGGATTCTGAAAAAACGGCCCTTGGGCCGAGAGCGCTAACGCTGCCTTCATTTCTCCCATGTTGAGGATAATTATATATATATATATATGCCGAATAGGTAAAATTGGCCAATTACAAAAACTCATTTAAAATTAAGTCCTTTTTAAAATTTTATCTTATACGTTTAAAGATATATTTTTTCATTTATGTTAATGTAAAAATTAATAAATTTTGTTTCAAAAGAACCTTAGAAAACTTACCTAACCTTATTATAACAAGCGCAATTTAATTTAGCCTAATCCAATTCAATATATTTTAGATAAGTTTACAATAATTTAATAATAAACACAATGCAATATATATTTTTTGGTTAGGTTCTAATGATTTTTGAAAAATTATTGCAGCAGTAACAGCCTCGTTGATCAGGCCCTGATTCACCAGGAGGCCTGGTCATGGAGCGGGCCGCGGGGGCGTTGACCCCCGGAATGCCCTCCAGGTACACACAAATTTTCGCTTGCCTTATTCGGCAAGAAGAGCGTTGCTATTTAAGCCAAAATCGCAAGTTTTACCTATTCGGCACGACACAGTATATGCAATGAAGTCGCACATAGGCAAGAGGACAAGAGAGCGAGAAAGAGGCGCAATGTGGGACTGAACCAGCTATAGATTCTTGAGCTCAGTGGGTAAGAGTAGCGGCACATAGCAAGACCCATCATGTAATAAACAGCTGTTCAAGGAGCAGCTGTGACGGAAGTGGGGGGGGGGATAGTGAGAGTAAGGAAGCGACGGTGGTGGTGGTGGTGGTGGTGGTGGTGTGGTGGTGGTGGTGTGGTGGACCGTCACATGATACTGACCAGCTGGCAACCCGTCCCACTTGTCCCACACTCAATACTCTAGTGTCTACACCACACAAACCTACTTAGTTTATTAGGTTTAAAGCTTATCGTGTGCATGTGTGTTGGTAAGAGTGCAAGTCGCTCGTACACTTAATTCAATAATACTTTAATCGCCTAAACTAGAGATTAAAGTAAACTCTCAAGTGTGTATACACTGAGATACACATCTCTTGAGTGTATATACGCTTAGTTGCACAGTAAATGTAACGTTATACTCACTTGAATAAATTATTAACTATGATAGTGAAATATATACGAGTTACTTAACATGAATAAACAGGCACAATACCGTGACTGGAACAATACACAAATAACCCGCACATACACAAACTTATGACGACGTTTTGGTCGTGCTTCTCAGTGTGACTAGTTAATGATAGAAGTCGGACCGAAACGTCGTCGTATGTTTTAGTCTCATATGAGCGGGTTGTGTGCATAACTTGCCTTGATATGAGCAAATAATAAGGTTTATATTTCAATTGAGTTCAGTCACAAATCGCCTTCCATTTTACACACAATTTTTTATATTGATGTATGGCGCTAGGTATGGCTCTTCCCCCAAAAAAAAAAAAATCCTCCAGCATCCCTATACCACAAATAATCGCAAACTAACAAGTTACGTGAATTCTGTTAGCGTGAGAACGTATGAGTTTATTCCTCCAGTGAGCGAACATCCAGCCATAAAGATCATATTTCACTCCAGCTAGTTGATCCGCCAGGCAATTGTCCTTGACTGTTTCAACATTCACACTTTACTACCTTTAAAAATCAACACAACTTAAATGTAGCAAATTAAGCATACTGCTGGGAAATAATACGAACCTTACAATGAGCTTAGATGTATCATTAATAATAATAATATTAATTGCATATTCATGTACTGCTTTGAACGGAGATGTTAATGCACAGCAATATTTCAGCCTAGAGACAACAAGTGATTTGAAAAGGATCATCATTGTCTTGGCATCTCTTGTTTTGAACGTTCTCATTATCCATCCTATCATTTTCTTTGCAGTTGTGATCGTGGCACTGTTGTGATCCTTGAAAGTGAGATCCTCAGATATTACCACTCCCAGGTCCCTCACAATATTTTTTCCGCTCTATTGTATGATCAGAGTTTGTAGTATACTACTCGGTTCTAGTTATTATTTCCTCCAGTTTTCCATAACGGAGTAGTTGGAATTTGTTTTCATTGAACATCATATTGTTCTCGGTTGCCCATTGGAAAACTTGGTTTATATCTTCTTGGAGGTTAACCGTGTCCTTAATAGATGACAGTCTCATGCAGATCCTAGTATCGTCTGCAAAGGATGACACGGTGCTGTGGATTACATCTCTGTCTGATATGAAGATGAGGAACAGGATGGGGGTAGTACTGTGCCTTGTGGAACAGAGCTTTTCACTCGGAGCTTCCGATTTAACTCTGTTGACCACTACTCTTTGTGTTCGATTGGTTAGAAAGTTGAAGATCCATCTCCCCACTTTTCCAGTTATTTCTTTAGCAAGTGTTTTGTACGCTATTACGCCATGATTACGCTTGTCAAAGGCTCCTATATGCGGGTTATTTGTGTATTGTTCCAGTCACGGTATTGTGCTTTTTTGTTATTTAAACCTAATTAAGCGCCTCTTATATTTTACCAATCGCAACTTTTTGCTTTAATTCACCATATGTTTTAGTGTAAATTCCTTTATATAAAAACTGTATCCACACAGACTATGCTACACAAGTTAACATTCTAAAATCCTAAGAGGGGTACCCAAATTATTACATAAAAAACTAACAGCAATGCAAGTGCACAAGTATCTGGCTAGACAGACTGTCTCGCTTCATCCCCTCAGTGCTATATCTACGATGTTAAACCGGTATTGTAGGTGGCTTGTTGTTCGGTTTTGGCTCACAACCGAAGGCCCTGGGTATAATCCCTGGAGGGTCGAGAGTAGTGACTTAGGTTCCCTTACACCTGTTGCCCCTGTTCACCTAGCAATAAACAGGCGCCTGGGTGTTAGCAAATTGTTGTGAGTGGCATCCTGAAGGGATGGGCTTTGAAATAAACTGAGGTAGAATAGCAAGTCTCAGCCAATAAATTCAACAGTGAGAACAACAAGCAACATACAAGTTATTACGGGCGTCTGCTCAAACACGTCCCGTTATTAAGAAGGTAACCAGTGCTGCTAAGTACCAAGAAGTGGCGTAATGGTTACCAAAGCGACTACATCACCACTGAATACAGATAGAGGGACGGCACGGGACTCACTGAAGACGGTCGAGTAACCTTAAGAGTTAGTGTTCATTAATCCATTCGCTTGTTGCTGCCAGCAGTGAATTTATATTAATGTTATAATTTTCACATATTAATGTTATAATTTTCACCAAGATAAGATCCAAAGATATAGTAGCCCTAAATCCTAGAATAAAGAGCCTTTCACCAGCGTCTTAAAGGTAATGAATTTATTTGGAACCTGCTCTTGAAGACTCTGCGTTAAAAGTTTACTACAGTTATGCCTCTTCTAGCTGAAATCCTTACAATACCCCAATCCCAATTCCCAGTCTCACTTAAATACGGCCCAGAGTGAAAATCTACTTTCATCTGACGAAGTTACGGTGTTAGGAAGAGAATAAAGTATATATTTATTTAAAACTAATCAATCCCTAGGATTAATTTATATACGTTACTTATCAAGCAGTATTCCCAAATCGAAATTTTAACCATTTAATATGTAACAAAGGGAAAGGAGGAGAAGGAGGTGTTGATTCACCGGGAATTCTCCCAGCCCGGGTCTTTACCAGATGGCGACCCGGCTCCGGCTCCCTGGCGTGGGAGTGTCAGAGACCTGTCTCCTATGGGAGGGAATACCCCTCATTGGCGGGACCAACCGGCCCCAGGTCTAGCCACATTCCCCACCAGCACGAGGCATGGAGGTAGATAGATGCTAGGCCTCTCTGGTCTGCCACTTCCCTAACGGGAAGGGCAGGCTTACGAGCTGCAGATGGTAGCAAGCTCCAGCCTTGGCACCTACCCTGCCCTAGAAGGGCTGGGCATGGTGATCAACCAAAAGGGGAAGGGGGAGGTTCAGAGGTAGTAAGACGTTCAATGAAAAAAAAATTATGTACATTTGTTAATATTTTTATGGATGCCAAGTTCAAAAAGAATCTTAATTGAACAGGCGTAACATTCACAAATAACTATGATCTAAACACAAATAACCCGCACACAGGAGAAACTTATGACGTTTCGGTCTGACTTGCACGATTTACAAGTCACTTTAACACACGACTACCACTGCTTCACCTCCTCCTCTCATCTCTGACCCGTCCCTATCCCTGTCCCACCCCTCCACACACACATATATATATCGTGCCGAATAGGTAAAACTTGCTATTTTTACTTAAATAGCAACGCTCTTCTTGCCGAATAAGACATGTAAAAAATTGTATATGCAATAATTTCGCAAAAATCATTCTGAACCTAACGAAAAAAATATTACATTGTTTGTTTATTATTAAATTATTGTAAACTTATCTAAAATACATTTAGTTGAATTAGGCTAAATTAAATTGCGCTTGTTATAATAAGGTTAGGTAAGTTTTCTAAGGTTCTTTTGGTACAAAATTATGTGCAGGTTATTTGTGTATTGTTCCAGTAACGGAATTGTGCCTTTTTGTTCTTTATGATCCAGCACGGATCGTAACAGAGAAGAACACATCAAACTTGAGCCACAGCCTGACTGAACGCATCAAACTTGAGCCACAGCCTGACTGAACACATCAAACTTGAACCACAGCCTGACTGAACACATCAAACTTGAACCACAGCCTGACTGAACACATCAAATTTGAACCACAGCGAGACTGAACACATCAAACTTGAACCACAGCCTGACTGAACACATCAAACTTGAACCACAGCCTGACTGAACACATCAAACTTGAACCACAGCCTGACTGAACACATCAAACCTGAACCACAGCCTGACTGAACACATCAAACTTGAACCACAGCCTGACTGAACACATCAAACTTGAACCACAGCCTGACTGAACACATCAAACTTGAACCACAGCCTGACTGAACACATCAAACTTGAACCACAGCCTGACTGAACACATCAAACTTGAGCCACAGCCTGACTGAACACATCAAACTTGAACCACAGCCTGACTGAACACATCAAACCTGAACCACAGCCTGACTGAACACATCAAACCTGAACCACAGCCTGACTGAACACATCAAACCTGAACCACAGCCTGACTGAACACATCAAACCTGAACCACAGCCTGACTGAACACATCAAACTTGAACCACAGCCTGACTGAACACATCAAACTTGAGCCACAGCCTGACTGAACACATCAAACTTGAGCCACAGCGAGACTGAACACATCAAACTTGAGCCACAGCCTGACTGAACACATCAAACTTGAGCCACAGCCTGACTGAACACATCAAACTTGAGCCACAGCCTGACTGAACACATCAAACTTGAGCCACAGCCTGACTGAACACATCAAACTTGAGCCACAGCCTGACTGAACACATCAAACTTGAGCCATAGCCTGACTGAACACATCAAACTTGAGCCACAGCCTGACTGAACACATCAAACTTTAACCACAGCCTGACTGAACACATCAAACTTGAGCCACAGCCTGACTGAACACATCAAACTTGAGCCACAGCCTGACTGAACACATCAAACTTGAGCCACAGCCTGACTAAACACATCAAACTTGAGCCACAGCCTGACTGAACACATCAAACTTGAGCCACAGCCTGACTGAACACATCAAACTTGAACCACAGCCTGACTGAACACATCAAACTTGAGCCACAGTCTGACTGAACACATCAAACTTGAGCCACAGAATGACTGAACACATCAAACCTGAACCACAGCCTGACTGAACACATCAAACTTGAACCACAGCCTGACTGAACACATCAAACTTGAACCACAGCCTGACTGAACATATCAAACTTGAGCCACAGCGAGACTGAACACATCAAACTTGAGCCACAGCCTGACTGAACACATCAAACTTGAACCACAGCCTGACTAAACACATCAAACTTGAACCACAGCCTGACTGAACACATCAAACTTGAACCACAGCCTGACTGAACACATCAAACTTGAACCACAGCCTGACTGAACACATCAAACTTGAACCACAGCCTGACTGAACACATCAAACTTGAGCCATAGCCTGACTGAACACATCAAACTTGAGCCACAGCCTGACTGACCACATCAAACTTGAGCCACAGCCTGACTGAACACATCAAACTTGAGCCACAGCCTGACTGAACACATCAAACTTGAGCCACAGCCTGACTGAACACATCAAACTTGAGCCACAGCCTGACTGAACACATCAAACTTGAGCCACAGCCTGACTGAACACATCAAACTTGAGCCACAGCCTGACTGAACACATCAAACTTGAGCCACAGCCTGACTGAACACATCAAACTTGAGCCACAGCCTGACTGAAGTTTAAACCTACCAATCATTATGAATTTCTTTATACAACAAATAAAACTTTCCAAGACAAAAATACGGAACATTAACTAGAAAGTTATGGCAAACTTGAATACAAACTACTGATATGATATTATCATATTCATGGGGCAGCGCTAAACACGCAAGGGACATTCACATCATGGAGAACAGGTAAAGTCCTAGAAAAACCTCAAAAGGAAAAAATATTGCGAAAGGTCAAGATTTTTTATAATTTTGTATAAAATGTTAAGAATTTGCTCATTTATTCCCCTTCAAATGCAATTTCGAGGACAAGTCTGATCTGAAGGGAAGGTACAGTTCCGTGGATCAAGAGCACATCAGTAGCATCAAGGCCCACACCCCAGCCTCCTCCTTGAAGGGCAGGACCTTGGCACGATGACTGCAGCGGCACCAGAAACTTGTTCTGACTCACGCACTTATGACAAGAAAAAAGTGATGAAAGTTAAGTGAATGACACTCGGGAGAAGTGAATGACACTCTGGAGAAGTGAATGACACTCGGGAGAAGTGAATGACACTCGGGAGAAGTGAATGACACTCGGGAGAAGTGAATGACACTCGGGAGAAGTGAATGACACTCGGGAGAAGTGAATGACACTCGGGAGAAGTGAATGACACTGAAAGATACACTGGGAGAAGTGAATGACACTCGGGAGAAGTGAATGACACTCGGGAGAAGTGAATGACACTCGGGAGAAGTGAATGACACTCGGGAGAAGTGAATGACACTCGGGAGAAGTGAATGACACTCGGAGAAGTGAATGACACTCGGGAGAAGTGAATGACACTCGGGAGAAGTGAATGACACTCGGAGAAGTGAATGACACTCGGGAGAAGTGAATGACACTCGGGAGAAGTGAATGACACTCGGGAGAAGTGAATGACACTCGGGAGAAGTGAATGACACTCGGGAGAAGTGAATGACACTCGGGAGAAGTGAATGACACTCGGGAGAAGTGAATGACACTCGGGAGAAGTGAATGACACTCGGGAGAAGTGAATGACACTCGGGAGAAGTGAATGACACTCGGGAGAAGTGAATGACACTCGGGAGAAGTGAATGACACTCGGGAGAAGTGAATGACACTCGGGAGAAGTGAATGACACTCGGGAGAAGTGAATGACACTCGGGAGAAGTGAATGACACTCGGGAGAAGTGAATGACACTCGGGAGAAGTGAATGACACTCGGGAGAAGTGAATGACACTCTGGAGAAGTGAATGACACTCTGGAGAAGTGAATGACACTCGGGAGAAGTGAATGACACTCGGGAGAAGTGAATGACACTCGGGAGAAGTGAATGACACTCGGGATGAAGAGTGAATAACAATCATGAATGAATAAGACTCAGGAGGAGTGAATGAAACGATAAATGACACTCAGGATGACAAGTCACAAGACTTCTCAAAATTGTCAGACTTCCTCAAGAATAACAATAAATGGTGGCGAGATGGGCGTCATAGAGCTGGAAGCGCCAGTCTGATGGACACAACAATGTCATCGGAAAAATTGTACGTAAAAAAAATTAAAAGCAGAACGCTTCTATAACTGGGCCCTTCATGACAAAAAAACAACAACGCGAATTTCAGTCGCTGAAACACGCGTATCAGAGAAAGGTATCCCCACATTTCACAAGCCCAGCCCCCTCTACTTCAATGCACGGAAATGTAATATAGACCAGTCAATCTAGGGAAGGACGGGAAGGGGGTCAACACTCGTGCATGTTGTGCTAGGGCGCCATCTTGTAAAATGGCAGCCATTTTCTTATAATAACTCGTGAACGCTTGAAAATAGCAAACATTTTTTTTAAACAAAAATTATTGCGGACTAAATGATAAATAATTATGGTCATTTTCATTTGTACCGTAGGTGCAACGGGAACCAAGGTACAGCTGAATTAAAAGTTGCAATTTTTACGCATTTCAATTTTCCAACTAAAAACTATATGATTTCTGAGATTCATCGATTGGTGTTGTACTTTAGCAACAAGTTTTCTTGATATGATGTATAAAATAATTACATTTCTGAGTAAAAACATGCGTGACACCATAGACACAGGTATTTAGCCTATTTTAATGTTTATTGTTTGTAATTGGCTGCTTGCTCTGACATTAAATTTAATTCATTTTTGTTTCAGATAAATGACATGACAAAGACATTTCTGAATGTATTCGTTGTGGTTTAAGCCGAAGGTGCTGCAGTACAAGTCACAAGAGCATTAAAGACTTTAAATATTAGTTTGGATGAAATAATGACAAATTTGACTCTCTCAAGATTGAACCAAATGCAAGTTCACATCAGTTGCAGAATAATTTACAATGATAAACAAAATAACAATGTTAGTAAGAGAATATGTACTGAAGATAAGTCAGCTCCATCTACAGTACATTTAATATCAGGAGGAAAAACATATGATTTAAAAAAAAATTATTTTGCGCAGAAGCAGCAGGGTCACCATATTACAAATCTTCCATAAAACAGACGTCGTAATGTATTAAATGTCGCAACTTATGGAATGTAAGGAATATGTGAATCTATTGACAGCTATTGTAACCAAAATATTCAGCAACTGTGCGACATTATTATAATAAAAAAGAAGCGCTAAACCCACGAGAGTCATACAGCGCTGAACTGTTCGACGAATTATTTGCTGAAACAATGGTCCTAAAGAACAAAAGGAGTATTTTGAGTAAGAGCTAGCACCCAGTCCCCCTGTTAGTTCCACGAGAAAAGACATAAAATCATCCTGTTTCAGCCGTCAAGGCTGAAGAAGTAAACGTAGTTTACTCAAAGATTTACATGTTCTTGATGGAAGACGCTTATTAAACTATCACCTGGCTGAGATCAGAGTCTTATGCAGATGCTCTGAATGCGTACGAGTCTTACATAAAACGACATTAAAGTGAAACAAGTGTTGTGTGATAGACTTCCTGACAGTCCAAATACAAAAGAACAGAATCGTCGCTACACACGCAAAAAAAGGTCATTCCAACGTTCAAAAAAGGTGCCTCCAAATTCGACGACGGCGGAGAGTAAAAATTTAAATGTGTAATGTCTGACCATTTTACGTGTAAAATAGGATGACTTTGTAAATGGTCCAAGTGGGACCGAAACGTCGTCGTTAGCTCCTCTCTCCTAAGTGCGGGTTATTTATGTAAAATAGCGTGATTTTCTTATTCCAGTTAAATAAATTTTTGTCAACCTCTTTTGAACGGTTTTATTTTTAATGGCTGATGCATCTTAGGGCCAGGATAGAACCTGTTCAGTTTTCTATGTGTGCTGGCAAATTTGCAATATAGTACTGCAGTTAAAAGAAAAAGTTAGAATTGATGGAATACGTGACATAACTGAAGAATGACTCGTCTGATAAGCTTCAAATTTTCAGCACTGGTGTGGTTTTCTTAACTCAGGGATCGTGCTGGTATTGCGTGGTACATCCCAATTTGGTAATTTTATTGAATAGTGATATTTATATTCAGTAACTAAAGAATGCTTATTCTGATCGCCTTCAAAATATTAATGATGATGTATTCTATAAGATAACCTATAAGTTTAGTTTGAGTATATTCAAATTTAACATTTTAATTATGGTTAAAAAAAACTTGGAATAGTTGGAAGCGGATGTTACCAGAGAATGTCTTTTCTGATAGGCTTCAAACTTGCACAGTTGGTTGGTGTATCATAATTAATTTTGACGTGTGGGTGCCAATTTGCCAATTTTTAAGGAATTTTATCAAATTATTTGCTTAAAAATATATTTTTGTTCCTATAGGATTAAAGCGAATTTGAAATAGAATATAAATGAGAAAAGAAAACTGAAAAAAAAATCATTTTAAGGAGTTTTTAAATTTAATAAAGACAGATTTTCCTATTTTCAGGATATTAGTCTCTCTGAGATAACATGAGAATGCTTCTTCAGTTTAGCTTCAAACCTGACGTTTCTTAATTCAAATTCAAAATTTTGTTTTCGTGGTACAATGGTACAAAAAATATAGTTGTTTACATGCAATAAAACATTGGTAATCACAAAAGAAAGCTACTAGTATGGCATTTCAGGCAAACTAGTCCTAATGCTTGAAGACTACCTGAAAATTAGACAGTTAAAAAGGCGTGAATTAGATTTGGGCTGTGAATGTCATATTTTTTTTATTGGAGGAATTCGGGTATTAACTGCCAAATGATGACTTGTGACTGTCTTTTCTGATTCGCTTCAAATCTTAATGCTGGGGGCAGGGGTCACCAACCCGCGGGTCGGATCTGGCTCAAAGGAAAGGGCATTAACGCGCCCCTCTCTGAGCCTATTGACTAATTGATAAGGAAAATATTTGAGAAAAGTTACAGCACTAGATAAGATATACGCTAGGGCTGGAAAACTGGTGAAAACAGTTATAAGTTAAAAAGAGGGGGTTATATGTCTTAGTTTAAAATATGAAAACAAATTATATACGAAATAACATGCATTCCGTCTTAATATTAGTAATTATCATACGTCAGTGCACGCATGAGTTGCCAGTTAGGGTTGTTGAAATGCACATTCACTGCGATTTCAGGAGTCATTCACAGGATCACATCAAGCGGACTCTGTCACACGGCCACAGTGACCATATGCTCTACCTACATATATGTCATATTAAGTTACATTAAACGGTGATGGTAGAGGACAATTCGGGAAGGCACAGGAAAGGCAGAGATGCAATGATAGAGGCACAGCTTAGACATTAATAATGCACAATGAAGGGAGGGAGGCACAGTAAAGATAATGGAAAAGTTACTGTGCCTATAATCCTTTTCTGGGTGTTGTTAAAAAGATGGTTGCAACAAAACTTCCTCAAAGAAGAAAATAAGATGAAAGGTGGACTAATGATTATTTTATTCAATTATTTTCCTGATACTTGGAGAGGGTTTCGGGGGTCAACGCCCCCGCGGCCCGGTCTGTGACCAGGCCTCATAGTGGGATCAGGGTCTGATCAAACAGGCTGTTATTGTTGGCCGCACGCAACCCGACGTACGAACCACAGCCCGGCTGGTCAGGTACTGACTTTAGGTGCCTGCCCAGCGCCTTCTTGAAGACAGCCAGGGGTCTATTGGTAATCCCCCTTATGTATGCTGGGAGACAGTTGAACAGTCTTGTGCTCCTGACAGTTACTGTGTTTGTCTCTTATCGTGCTAGTGGCACCCCTACTTTTCATTGGGGGGATGTTGCATCGTCTGCCGAGTCTTTTGCTTTCATAGGGAGTGATTTTCATCTGCAAGTTTGGTACTAATTCCTCTAGGATTTTCCAAGTGTATATATATTCATGTATCTCTCCCGCCTGCGTTCTAGGGAGTACAGATTGAGGAACTTCAAGCGTTCCCAGTAATTGAGGTGTTTTATCACAGTTATGTGCCGTGAAGGTTCTCTGTACATTTTCTAGGTCAGCAATTTCACCTGCCTTGAAATGTGGTTAGTGTGCAGCAATATTCCAGCCTAGATAAAACAAGCGACCTGAAGAGTAACATCATGGGCTTGGTATCCCTAGTTTTGAAGGTTCTCATTATCCATCCAGTCATTTTTCTAGCAGATGCGATTGATACAATGTTAGTAAGTTTATTCAGGTATACATAAATAGTTACATAGATTATCATACATAGCAGCATATGTGTAGAGAACCTAGGATAACCCAAAAAAGTCAGACTGATTTATTTCCATTGGGGTTCTTGAAGGTCCTTTGGTCATTGAAGGTGAGATCCTCTGACATTATCACTCCCAGGTATTTTACATTAGTTTTTCGTTCTATTGTGTGGTTGGAATTTGTTTTATACTCCGATACAGTTTTAATTTCCTCACGTTTTCCATATCGGAGTAATTGAAATTTCTCATCATTGAACTTTATATTGTTTTCTGCAGCCCATTCAAAGATTTGGTTGATGTTCGCTTGGAGTCTTGCAGTGTCTTCAATGGAGGACACTGTCATGCAAACTCGGGTGTCATCTGCAAAGGAAGACACGATGCTGTGGCTTACATTCCTGTCTATGTTAGATATGAGGATGAGTAACAGGATGGGAGCGAGTACTGTGCCTTGTGGAACAGAGCTTTTTATCGTAGCCGCCTCAGACTACTCTGTTTACTATGTACTCTGTGTTCTATTTGTTAGGAAATTATAGATCAATCTACCAACTTTTCCTGTTATTCCTTTATGACGCATTTTGTGTGTTATTACACCATGGTCACACTTGTCAAAGGCTTTTGCAAAGTCAGTGTATATTACACATGTGTTTTGTTTGTTTTCTAGAGCATCCAGGACCTTGTCATAGTGGTCCAGTAGTTGGCACAGACAGGAGCGACCTGCTATAAACCTATGTTGTCCTGGGTTGTGTAACTGATGGGTATCTAGATGGGTGGCTATCTTGCTTCTTAGAACCTTTTCAAATATTTTTATGATATGGGATGTTAGCGCTATCGGTCTGTAGTTCTTTGCTATTGCTTTACTGCCCCCTTTGTGGAGTGGGGCTATGTTGTTTTTAGCAGCTGTGGGACGACCCCTGTGTCCATACTCCCTCTCCATAGGATGTTAAAAGCACATAACAGGGGCTTCTTGCAGTTCTTGATGAACACGGAGTTCCATGAGTCTGCGAATAAGTGTATATTTGTAAAGAGTGATATATTAAAAAAAGGCCCTATGAATCAGTCACAAGAACTACTCATTAATTCAAGGGAAATTGCGAACAAGATAAATTTACTCAAGAGATCATGATCTCAACAAGTCTTTGAAAGGCGTAGGGGTCAAAATGTATCTGCAGTACTGGTTATCACAGCTCATTATATTGCCGAGAGCGGCAGAGCATTCACTGATGTGGAGATAGAAGTGCAAACTTTTTTTTTTACTCATCAATTTTACAGGCTAAGAGCTGTTATCCTACCTCAGCCGACTGATGTGGATCACATCAAGATGCGATCCACACCACCGGAGATCGAACCATGGGCACTCAGTGTGTGAGCCGAGTGCGCTACCAACCGAGCTACGGGATACCTTTGATGGATTTCGTTTGGTGCTTCCTTTGTCAACCAGGCTGTTGTTGCTGGCGGCCCCCGCTGGTCCACATGAGAAAAAGTAATGGAGGAAATGTGCCTTAACAAGGTTACCTGTATCGGTTATGCAAGTTTATTGCATCTAAAATAATCAGGCGGCATGATGACGGGAGAGAAGCTGTATAACATTCATGACCAGTCAACACATTTGAAACATTTCTCTTTGGTACTAACTGACAATGACATTCTAGATGCTACTCAACATCTAATTTTTATAAGGAGCACTGATTCTAATTTTGAAATTACGGAGTTGGCGCAATGCAGAGTATGAAAGACACTATTACTACTGCAGGAAAGTGTTCATAATGGTGAGTGAATGTAATCAAGCTTAACCTGAGTTGGGACAAACTGAGAAACGTGACAGCCGATGGAATAAGAAACCTGGTTGGAAGTAAAACTGGTGTTGCTGCAAGAATTTATAAAAATATAATGAAATTAAATATCAAACTCGCACGTAGTTTCACTGCATTATTCACCAGTCAGTTTCAAAGCTTCGTGTCTGAGATAGACACACGAAGCTTTGAAACTGACTGGTGTTTGTGGTCGTGATAAAACTCACGCTTTACACAACACTCTTCACATTTTCAAATCGGAGAATCATACTACACAAAGCCTACTGGTGAATAATGCAGTGAAACTACGTGGGAGTTTGACATTTAATTTCGATATATTTTTATAAATTCTTGCAGCAACACCAGTTTTACTTCCAGAAGTCAGGAGGTTGAGCAGGGGTAAGCTCCTCAAACATTTTTTTTCTTCTATAAGCCATATAATTCACACCATTGTCACTGAGAAAGAGGTCAAGAAGCATTTTATGACCCTGAATGGATTCGACATTTGACTGAGTGATGTAGCAGAAAATTTTAACAATTTTATTCTAAGGTTGCAAGGTGCATGGAAAGTTTACGGAGATTAAAGCTTCTCGAGGGTAAGATATAAATGTTTGTGAAGCATGTCAATGAAAGTACTTTTCACTTTCCTGGCTGTAAAAAATCATTCATCAAGAAAAGGAATCCATAGATCTCTGTGGAAAGATGCACTGAAGCTCCGGCAGACTTCAAAAAAAAGATTTGGGGCTTTCCAAAAGCATGGAAGGTGATAATATACCTTTAACGAGTTTCGATAGTTTTTCTACTAGAGCCCAGACGTGAACCAGGCTCGTCTGGGGCTTTCCTGGTCAGTCAAGCTGTTGCCGCTAGCCCACACATCTATCACAGCATGGCTAATCTGACATCTGGTGAAAAATAATTGTCCAGTTTCCTCTTGAACACTTCTACGCTTGTCCCAGCAGTGTTCCGATATCTTCTGGATGTTGAACAGTTTGGGGCCACGGATGTTAATGCAATGTTCTCATATAATGCACACAGTGTCCCTGCTTCTCACTGGGTTTATTTACACTTCCTCCCATCTCTCACTCCAATATGTAGTTATGGCAGTGTGAAAGTTTGGGACAAGGCCTTCAAATATTTTCCAGGTATACATTATCATGTATATCTCTCTCCTCCGGTCTAGCGAGTACAAATTTAGGACTATTCACATTGCATTTGAAGTTGCACCATATGACTAGTGAAATATTTCAGATAGAACTCACTGATTTGCCAATAATGACACTCACGGGCAGCAGTCTGTTGAAATTTTAGGAAATCCCACCTAGCAAGTTTGTAAATTTGCTAAAGGAACATTCAGTCTCTGGCAGCATACACATTAGTGAGCAAACTATTTCAAGGAGAAAAACAGTTACGTCACAATTTCAGTCAAGACTTACTGATGAACATTTGCACAAAATTTCTAACATTTACAAACACTGAACTCATTTTAATGCTCTCTATACAAAACTGAAGCTTTCAACTATTACATTACATAAAGTAAAAGAAAGCACAATACCGTGACTGGAACAATATACAAATAACCCGTACATAGGAGAATGAAACTTATGACGACATTTCGGTCCGACCTGGACCATTAACTAGTCACACAAGCGCGATGGGAAGGAAGCTAATATATATATATGAGGGGGGCGGAGCCAGGAATAGTAGAACGAGAGAAGGCAGTAGTTCTCCAATACTTTGGAGAAACTGGCCGCTCTCTTTCTAACAGACTTAAGAACACAAAAGTAATGTTAGATTTGCCGACACTAATGATGTTTTTTTTATGTCGTGTTAGTGATCACAGTCATCCTATTAAATGGCCCTCTGCCAAAACTGTCTACCCTTCAAGCCTTGACAGACACCGTCTTGTTGAAGCATCCCTTATACACAACTTTCTTAACATGAATCTTAGTCCCGGCTTGTCTCTATTGATGCCTTCCTTTCTCATTACACAGTCAAATGCTTCAAACTTCTGAACACTCGTGACTTAACCTGATCTTTATCTCCCCCTTATCTCTTCTTTTCTATATATTTTTTTGTCTTTCCTGTCTTCTGCCTGATGCATTCTGTCCTACGAGTTACCCCCCCCCCCTTCCCTGGGTTTTTGTACTACCCTCATTGGCCATTAGCTCTTCTGCAGTACTCCTTTTTCTTTTTCTCTTGTTCTTCGACTACTTACACTACTACTATTGCTTCGCTAACACTCCACTCTTTGACTGTCACTACCACCACTACCTTCTTATTGCCATCTTTGCCACTACTGCGCTACTTATACTACTACTTCGTTATACTACTACCTCCTCTTTGTTCCAGTACTCGCTCTTCTGTGTGGCTAGTTAATGGTCCAAGTCGGACCGAAACGTACAAATACAAATTTTATTTCTTCGCAATTTTACATAGAAGTTTACATAGAAGTGCAAGGAGAGCCACTGACATGCCATGGCATTAGGGGCAGCTTAATCTAATGGCTTATAGACTATGTACATAATATTGGAGAAATTGATTGAGATTGACTTATTTAAATATTGTTCAAATTACAATATGATGATATTACATTGTTTAAATTACATTATGGTGATACTACATTGTAACAAGTGTTTAGTAGGATGGTAGTTAATAGTAAAAATTGAAATTATCTTAAGGAAAATAACATTTAGCATTTTTAAAAGTAATTTACCGAATGCGTATTTAGTTTAGGGTGAGTAGGTGGTAATATAATAGTAATATAATGGTAAAAATTGAAATGATCTTATAGGAAAGTAACATTGAGCATTTTTGAAAGTAATATAATAGAACATAATAGTAAAAATGGAAATTATCTTATAGGCAAATAACATTGAGTATTTTTGAGTATGAGTATTTAGTTAAGGGTGAGTAGGTGGTTTTTGAGAAGTGTCTTAAAATGATTTTCAGACAAGGTTATTTTAGTATTTACTGGTAATGAATTCCAGATTCTGGGGCCCTTTATGTGCACAGAATTTTTACATAGGTTGATATGGACACGGGGTATATCAAAAAGTGATCTGTACCTTGTGTTGTGGTCATGGGTCCTATTAAAGTTGGTGAGGAGAATTTTGAGCGGAGGGTTTATATTAGAATGTAGAGTTCTATATATGTAGTAGGCACAAGAATAAGTGTGAATGTTCTTTATGGTGAGTAGTTTTAGGCTCCTAAGTGAGGGTTATTTGTACATAAAGTAAATAAGTAATATTAAGTGAGCTATACTTATCTATTCATAACTTTAATTCATATGTGACTGAACATTAATGAGCGGTTATAGTCAGCTGCACTGTTATGTTTGTGAATATATCTTATTTTAAAATGTGATTTAGCTTTTAAAATACTGGACTTCCTTATTTTTATGAATAATAAATATGAGCGGAAAGATAAATTATTTTACTTTCACACTAATCAATACGGCATTGAAAGCTACGACTATTTTGGTAATTCGAAGAGTTAAATCTGGAAGATATGCTTTGATTTTGATTCAATCTCTCACTGAAAATTGCGTTGGGATTTACAACAGAGGAACTGGGGTATCTTGCCTACGACCCGGTCTTCCAGGTTAGAAGAGAAATACATGATTAAGAACTGTAGTATTTTGTCAAGTGTACCTGTCACCTTGTGTGATCACGAGATCGAAAGAAAAAATCAACAAATCGCCCACAGTGCAAAACATTTACAGGTTTCCATTTCACACTCTAGGGAATGGTAGATAATCATGTTTTGAGTCAAGAAAGAGGAAAGTAGCCCTAATCCCTTGGAACAAGAACCCTTCAACAATATCAAGGCACCCCTTGGAACAAGAACCCTTCAGCATCAAGGCACCCCTCTTCAAGGGAGTGACTACTAATAAAACAATGTCAACAATAGTGTGGGGGACACCCGTGGTTAACCCACGCTGCCCACACACCTGGCCGCCCTGTTAATTAAAAAAACCCACTATGGCTGTAATTAGTGGTTGACCCTTGTGGTGTACCGGTGATATGGTTTACCTGTCAACAAGTCAACGCACTAGTGAAACCTCAACATTTACAGTAAACCGGAAGACTGGGAAGCCTACCTTGCAGGTGGTGTGCAACCTCGCTATGCAGAACATACGCTACACATCTTGCTTTCACTATCACATCTATGAAATATACGAGAACTTTACTTCCTTCGAGTGCCTTGTTAAATGCAATTGAAACAATTAAATAATACCGCCTTCGCGAGTATATTCATTGTATCGCCTTCGATTGCATTAAAGTCTCCCGCCCACACTCAACCAATTTACGCTTTTTAAACGTTAAATCTGGAAATAAATTAATCATCTTCATCAGTTTAAGGGAAAAAGATATGTCAGCCTTCACCCTACAATTTGTCATTCGAGTAAACAAGGTTGCAAGAATACTGTAAGCAACTGTACACCAACCACAACTCCAAACTAAACACTAAGAACATAGATTAAGAATCATTTACCACAAGTGAGCTTGGCATACCATCGAATTAGTGTCGCCCCGTATAACCCCCACCATCAGCAATGTAAAACTATGCACGAAGCAACGAAAGGCATATACACACACTACCTCTTTAACAGCTACATGATGCTTCATTCAATTGGAGGAGAATTATCCGTACGTCCACCTACTCACTGGTCAATGTGACATCTGCGGCTCACCCCAGACTGCTGCTCACCCCACTCTTCCTCCCACACGATTTCCCATTTTTTCCTCATCCTCTCCATAGAAAACGTTAATCAGCTGTTGTCATTGAGCATTGTCTTCCCTAATTCTGGGTTTCGAACAGCAAAAATACTTATTTAAGGACAGCTTAATATATAGGTAACTTTAGTAGTAAGGCATCGTCCTTCGTGGATTTCATCATTTCCTTCAGTAACGCCTGCTCCTCTATGCAACCTAAACTTATCCAGTTTTATGGATATTATCACCTTACTGACATTTGTATAAAAAAAATTCAAACAATATTGTGATTGAAACAACGTGAAGGAATAACAGCCACCGGCTGACCAGAGTACGATATCATTTGGGCGCATTGGGTTAGGTCTCTTCATGTCAGAAGTTACTTGAAATGGGAAAAGCACCCAGACTTGTTTTGTAATTTTTTTCATCATCACGGGCAAAACAATGCTGTGTTCATTAATAATAATATTGCATTTGATACTGGAAATGGAGAGTTGATCCTTGAACAATTGGCCAACTTTGAGTTCAGGGTATTTTGGGAAGATACCCAGGTCGAACCCTGAGTAAGCTGGGACATACGGACAAGTTTCCTAACATCTGCCTCTGATGTTAGCTGATACTTAAAGGTTAGTCTGCTATCGTGGGTTGCATCCTGGAAGATCATACAAAAAAACCCAAGTAGAAATAATCACAGTGCTTGGCTTACTCATCCTGCTAGTGGTAACGCAAAAGAACAAGATTACAGAGGTCACAGTGGGTTTTTGCCAGACTCCATTGGGCATAGTTATATCCTTAAAGATATTACAGTCATTTCATATATACTTTCTTCACAATACACAAAAAATCATTACCACTGTAACTTGTTCAGCTATCAAAACTTTGCGTCCCAGTCGCTGGACCCATTATGTACCTGGAGTTTACCTGGAGAGGGTTTCGGGGGTCAACGCCCCCGCGGCTCGGTCTGAGACCAGGCCTCATGGTGGATCAGGGTCTGATCAACCAGGCTGTTACTGCCGGCCGCACGCAAACTGACGTACGAACCACAGCCCGATTGGTCAGGTACTGACTTTAGGTGCCTGTCCAGTGCCTTCTTGAAGACAGCCAGGGGTCTATTGGTAATCCCCCTAATGCATGCTGGGTGGCAGTTGAACAATCTTTGACTACCGTCCACGGGATGGGTATGGGGTACATGATAAAGATGTTAAACTTTAAATTTACAAATCAGGGAACGAGTGGGACTTGAGCCCATGGCAAGTGAATCCTAAAAGTCACAGGCCAGTGCATTAACGCACTCCATGCTCATCCTGTGAGTGGTAGTGCAAAAAAACAGGACTACAGAAGTCACAATGGGTCACTGAGCGTTGTTACATCATTATAAAGGAATATTTGTTTGTATTTTATTTAAAAGAAACATATATACAAATACATAACACAAGACAATGCCATGCCATGACAATAAACACAAATTTAAAACAACAAACAAGCATGAAAAAGGAACAAAATATGAACAACAGAAACATAAAACTGTCATCAGTAACCTGTGATAATGCTACAGACGAATACCGTCCACACTGCTGACGCAAATTCTAAACACCCATCCCCTAACCCGACCTAAGATAATGAAAATAACAACCAAATGAAATATAAACGTACAACAAAAATAAGATACAGATTGCCTCAGCATATTAATAGGTAATGAGACTTCATCTCACCTACGATGCCACAACACACGTGGCATACAGTAACATACGATAAACATACGATATAAATAGAAAACCTACATGTTGAAATAGACATCATACATCACATAGTACATACAATTAATTACCCAAAATTTTTATATTTACAGAAATTTTTTATGTAAAAGATTGACAACTTTACAATATTAACATATCATATGACCTTCATAGAAGATCCATACACATGAGAAAAGAATAGGCACCTCAAGTCGGTACCTGATCAGCCGGGCTGTGGTTCGTACGTTGGACTGCGTGCGGCCAGCAGTAACAGCCTGGTTGATCAGGCTCTGGTCCAACAGGAGGCCTGGTCACAGACCGGGCCGCGGGGGCGTTGACCCCTGGAATTCTCTCCAGGTAGACTCCAGGTAGACATACGTAATATTACTATATACGCCATAAAAAATCTATGATTGCTTTTTTTACAATACATAATAATAATAATAATAATAATAATAATAATAATAATAATAATACTTTATTTAGACATGATACAATGCCATCACCCCCTACTACCTGTCTACCTTAATAAAGGTGACCAAAATACTAAAGCAAAGCTACACTGCGCTATAACTTACGCTCATAATATAATGGTACATTCGAGCCTCTGCTCAAGCCTCATTCACTTTATACCAACCCTAACTGGTTTCAACCAATCGTGTAAAACACCTTCAAAGTACTAACTCGCCACTGCAAAAAACATAGGAAACTCCCGATGCCTCACCCCTGACAGATAACCTACCTTACCACCCTTCCCCAACAGTCCATCAGTCTGCATGCACTCCTGCACTAACTTAGTCACAGGTCAAACGCCTATTCAGTCTTAAACGTCGCACAAGTACCCCGGGCCCTCTCTAAACCCTTCCTAAACTCTCCATGACAATTAACCCTCCCTCCCCCCACCTCCACACCTATACCTCACACAACCCTTACATTCTTACACCTGTTACCCTACCGTACTTTCACACTACCCTACACACCACCCCTTCCCCTTTCCCTGGGGACCAGCCCCCTCAACCTGCCACCCCACCTACACTCAAAAGGGAACCTACCATCATGTCCCTATACCCCACAGGGAAATCTTCCCCCCACGCCCTCCCATATAAATCCCTATTCCTGCACCTAGTACGAAAGAACCTAGCCGCTAAAGCCGGTACCCTTGTCTCACCCTCTACCTCTCTCATACCCCATGATACTTGAATGTAATCAGTCGCTAAGTACATTATCGCCCATTCACATCGTCTTTAACGCCCCCAACATCAAGACTCAAAACTCTCAAAGTTGCTAAACCTCCCCCTCCCATCAAACCAAGAACCCTACTGAACCAATCCCAAACCCGCCCCAAGGCTTCACAGAAATAAATCGCGTGGAGCGCCGTGTCGAGATTCCCACACCGAGGACAGCTACCATCACCCACCAATCCCATACAACACAATTGTGCCCGGGAAGCCAGAATCCCATGCAAAAACCTAAAAACTGTCTCCCTTACCCTCGAAGGCAACTTCAACTTCCCAAACCCTTCCCAAGTCCCCCTCCAATTATACATTGGATAAGTTGCCATCCCCTGCACAATTTCCTCCCCCATCCCTACCCTACTCAGTCTACTCACCTTCAACCTTCTCAGTTCCCTCACAACCAATAAAAACCTTAACATAGCCTCACACACCAGCAAGTCTTTACCACCCCACCACCTCCGAACCTCCTTCATCACCAACCTCACACGCTTACCCCTCACCCCCCCAAGATACCACTGCTTCACATAGATACCCATGAGCCACCTTTGCATGGGTATAAGCCCCAACCCACCACTTTGCACATGCATCATGACCACCTCTTTACACAACCAATGATGCTCGTACCCCCATATATATACCTGAACACTCGTTGTTGTAATTCCATAACATCCCTCATAATTAACGGGTACACCGCTCCCATGTGCCATAATTTACTGTATATTAAAACATTTACCACGATCACCCTTTGTAATAACGTTACCTCTCCAGGCCTCCAGCCTCCCATCCGTCGCACTGCCACACCTACCACCGCTTTAGAATTCTCTTCCCCTCAGCCCCACATGAGATCCCACCCTCCTCCCGGACTCCTTCAATTACCAGCCTATAGAAGGGGTCCTGCAAACAGGTAAACAGGATTTGTGATAAGGGACAACCCTGTCGCAAACCCCCCCCCATACTCACTACATCCCCCACCCTCCCATTCACCTGCACGTGAACCATAGCCCCATCATATAAAGTATGGACCCACCCCATAATCTCCTCACCAAACCCCTGCATCCTTAAAATCGACAATAACATTTCTCTCTCAACCCTATCATAAGCAGTTTCCCAATCTAGACCCAACACCCCCACTACCCTCAATAATATCTCTAATCCTATTATGTCCTGACCACATACAGCACCCCGGTATACCATATTGTCCACACGCAATGACATTATTCAACACTTTCTTCATTCTATTCCCTAAAACATGAGCAAAAATCTTATAATCGGCACATAGTAAAGAAATAGCCCAATAATCCCTAATCGACCCCACATCCTGCCCCTTAGGAACTAACACCACTACTCCCGTTCTCTGTGCCTCACCCATGACACCCATTGACTTCATCTGGTTAAAGACCCTAGTCAGGCATTTACCCAACACATTCCAATTATGCCAATAAAAATCACTAGGAATCCCATCGATCCCTGGCGACTTACCAAGGTTCATACCTTTAACAGCCTGCCACACCTCCTCCTTTGAGATATCTCCCTCCATCTCAATCCTAGCCTCATCACTGATCCTCGGCAGTATGCCTTCCAACACTATCTCCCCAGCCCGTCTCCATCCCGCCCTTGGTGACAGATACTAATGGAACCAATGCCTTATATACCCACACATTCCCTCCATTGTCATAAGTACCTGCCCCACTCTATACACTGGCAATGCATCACACACCTTCAATGACATCATCATGTTTTTCCGCCTTTTCTGAAAACGCAAGACCGTGACAAACGGTTTGTAATCCCACAGTACATCCTCAACACCTCCCCTCACCCTTATGGCATGAAACCTTTCATTTTGTACCTCCCGCAATTACTCACGCAACCCCGCTATTGTCTCCTGATGACGAACCCCCTCCCTCATGACATCCCCGTAACTGGCCCTCTAAATACCTTTCAACCTGAAACGTAACTGTGAGTCCTCCCTACCCTCAAGCTTGTAATAGTCTCTAATACCCACCTTTGCCTGCTCATTCCACCAACGGAGTATATCATTTTCACTTTGCCCATCCCCCCAAAAGCCCGCCCACCACCCCGCAAACCCAACACACCTCCCATCCCCCATCAACAAACATACATTGAGCTTCCAATAACTAGAATACGTTTGAACTACTCCAACCCATCCCAACTCTGCTAACATGCTTCTATGATCAGAAAACTCTACATCTATACATTCTACATGCACCACTTCAATTTCCCACGTCACATATAATCTATCCAACCTGGCAGCATATCCCCTTCTTACAAATGTGTGATCAACCTGCCAGCCACCACGCCCAACTACATCCACCATCCCAACTGCCCCCAAAACGTCCCGTAAGAGACCCAACACACACCCCGCCCCCCTCGGTTCCACGTCCTTCTGTCGTATCACACAATTCCAATCTCCCCCTATGATTGTAATCATAGGCAAACCCCACAAACTATACACTAGAACATCACGCATGAAGTCTTCTTTAATTTTCCGACTAGGCATCGCAGGCGTATAAACACCCACTAGACAGACCTTCACTTCGCCCCACAACCCCTCCACCCTCACCACTCTCTCCCCCTCCCTCTTCCCAGGCTAGCAACCTGATAGGGCAGGTCCCCCGGATGCCTACCGCCACCCCACCCTTGAAACTCCCAGAACTACCTGTATACATTGAGTACCATTCAAAGTCAAATCTCTTCCACTCCTATAATTATGCACCTGCAAAATGCAAACGTCAACATTCAAACGTCGAAGCGTCGCCTCAACCCATTTTCATTTGACCTCATCTCGGAGGCCATTCACATTTATAGTTAAACTCCTGAAAACTGCATCGGGGGCTTTCCTCTATGCTTCTGCACTCTCGGCACCACAACCTTGGGTATACCAGCTTTCTCACCTAACCCCTTACCTTCCTTCCCCACCTCCCTCCCCTTAACTCCCCCTTTCCCACCCTTAGCCACGTCTACCCAGGCCTTCTTGCAAACCCTTTGACCAGGCGTGAGAACATCATCCTCAGACATCCCACTCAGCCTTTTACGGAATTCCCCCCTGGCCTCCATGTCCTCACCATCCTCCCTCCTGTGCACCTCAACACCAACCTCCTGAACCTTCAGGGATGACAGCACCTCACTCCCCACACAACTCTCCCTCTCAAAACTCACCAGCGGCACCTCCGGTCCCACAGCACCCTGCTGTAGACCATCATCCAAAGGACTATACAGCATTGTCCTTAAGTCCTCCTACAGAGGCTCAGACAATCCAAGATCAAGCACCCCCTGACCAGGTTCCTCCTCAGTACTTTCAATCACCAGGTCCTGCGACGTCAATGGCAGGGTGAGGACATGCTCCTCTGCCCTGTTCACGACGTCACTCCACTTGCCAGTAACGTCCATGCCCACGTCATCCTGTACATCACCCTGCACCTCGTCCTCCATGTCCACCTTATGCATATCTGTGAGTCGGCAAACCAGCTGCCATATGCCATATGCCCGGCAGGCCCACATATCAGGCACGTTTTCAGTTGTCCTGCGTAGGTTACGTACACCTGGGTCCGGAACTCCTCTAACATGACATAAGACGGAATTTGCTTCCACAAGGCCATTTTAAGGGAAAACAACCCTTCCGGTAGTCCGGCATAAAGACCCTGGATCCACCTTCCCACTGAAGCTGTGTGGATTATTTCAAACTGGCCAACGTCTCATGGATATCCACTTCAAATGGGACGATGCGAATACGGATCCACTTGTAGTAGCGGGACACATCCCTTAGTCACACTTCCAAGCCCGAGTTGACCTGATCCGTTGCTCCTGGAACTTATCTACCACCCTCTCATACGCACTGGCCACAATAAACTTCATGAAGATCCTCGTCTATCCGTTGAGCGAGATACTGTATAATTCTTCATTCAGGATCCCATAAGTATCTCGCAGAATCGCTGGTAGGAGCACCTCAGCATTACAAGGGTAAATTGCCCCTTTCACTACTTCAACACACAGTTTTGACTCTGCGTCTGCTCCGCTCCGCCATCTTGAGAAAACCAATAGTGCTCGCCTCCACAACCAGAGCACAAGCCACGCACATCCACTCACAACAAGAGCCGAGTGGTGAATGAAAGGAATATTAGTCATTTCGTATTTTACAATTTTTTGTATAGTTGTTATACAGTACAGTTAGGAATAAATTTAATTACTACTATTTTTTTTTACAATTTTTTCATATAGTTGTTGTACACAGTGTAGTAAGGAATGCAATCTCAAAATAATAATTTTTTATTACCACTAAAATAATAATAAAAAAAAACATTGGTCATAGCTGGGTTTCAATCTCTTTTATCATAAACAATGAGGTGTTTTGACGAGGACCACAATGGAAATAAGTTACTTTGACTTTTCTGGGGTTATTCTAGGTAATTTACACATATGTTACTAGATATGACAATTGTACTTAGGTGTACCTATACCTGTATCACAATGGAAATCATTCTGACTTTTTTGGGTTGTCCTAGGTAGATTAGGTTAGGTAAGGGTTGTCAGGAAACAGGGTAAATGTTTCCTGACGCTGGTCTTAGTCGTCATGTTACTGAGGCCTTCCACTGGCTTACCAGTCCACCCCTTTAAAAATTTTGGTTATAATTATAACAATTAGATATTAGGATAAGTATCTTAGGTAATTTAAACATATGTTCCTAGGTATGATAATTGTACTTATGGAAATAGTAAGTCACTTCCACTTTTTTGGGTTATCCTAGGTATTTTACAT
The DNA here is from genome assembly GCA_009830355.1 of Cherax destructor. Classification (NCBI taxonomy): domain Eukaryota; kingdom Metazoa; phylum Arthropoda; class Malacostraca; order Decapoda; family Parastacidae; genus Cherax; species Cherax destructor. The sequence continues at coordinate 61,429 of WNWK01009835.1, forward strand.
TATGTATGATAATTGTACTTATGTGTACGTGTATCTAAATAAGTTTTCTTACTGAATAAACTTACTTGCCACATCCTCTGAATATAAGTGTTCATGATTGTAACCGTGTATAGGAGTGTAGATGGTTCATTACCTTTGTAACTTGTCATGATTGTTGTTGTATGTTCGCCGGTACATCCGGCCCAGGTCTTCTCCAAATGGTGACCCGGCATTGTCATGATTGTGACCAGATCTACCTGAAGTTCATTACCTTTGTAACTTGTTCAGCTATTATAACTTCGGGGTCTAGTCCCTGGACCCATTATGTACCTCTGTAATCTTTTGACTACCGCCCACAGGATGGGTATGGGGTGCATAATGTAAGTAAGTTTATTTAGATATACACAAATACATTTACATAGATTATCATACATAGCAGCATATGTGTAGAGAACCTAGGATAACCCAAAAAGTCAGAGTGACTTATTTCCATTGGGGTCCTTTTTATACCATAATATTATACATTGTAGGATATATATGTTATTATATTATAAAGGATATATGTATACTAGGAATAAGGTAATAAGAGTTATTTACATATACATGTGTGTTAGCTAAAAAAATAAAAAATCATTCTCCTCCCTTTCTGTCGCTACATTCATTAGGTAGGTCGATCACCATGCCCAGCCCTTCTAGGGCAGGGTAGGTGCCAAGGCTGGAGCTTGCTACCATCTGCAGCTCGTAAGCCTGCCCTTCCCTTTAGGGAAGGTGGCAGAACACAAAGGCCTAGCATCTATCTACCTCCATGCCTCGTGCTGGTGGGGAATATGGCTAGGCCTGGGGCCAGTTGGTCCCGCCGATGAGGGGTATCCCCTCCCATGGGAGACAGGTCTCTGACACTCCCACGCCATCTGGTAAAGACCCGGGCCGGGAGAATTCCCGGTGAATCAACACCTCCTCCACCTTCATTAGGTACCTTTTGGTTCTCTTCTTGAACTGGCTTATGCTATGACTGGCTTTGACATGTGCAGGCAGTCTGTTCCATTTTTTTATTGCTGTACAATAAAAGGTGTTTGAAGCCTGGCCACTGACTGTGGGTACTACAAAGTTGTGCTCTCTCTCCCTAGTACTATGACTGCTTTGGTTCCCAGCCTTGACAAAATTGACAGCAAGATATTCTGGACACTGTTTGTGAGCAATTTTATAAACTTGATTTAATTTAAGTTGTTTTACTCTGTCTTCAATATTCAGCATATCCAATTGTTGTAATTCATCCTGGCCTACATGCTCTCTTGGACCCAGGTCCAGGATGAATCTTACCATTTTGTTCTGGGTGATTTGCAGCTTATCTTTCAGTTTTTTTGTCAAGGCAGAGTACCATGAAGAGCAAGCGTAGTCCATATGACATTGTATAAGGGCTAGACATAGGGTCCTGCGAGCCTCAGTAGGTAGACACTGTGCTTGTCTGTAGAGGAACTTCAGTCTGGCATTCACTTTCTTTACTACACTGTTCCCTATCAATTCTCCTGACATGCATGGGTCAAAGGGGATTCCCAGATATTTTACTGAGGATATTAAACTAAAGATATTAAACTAACTAAAACAAATAGGAAGCGCGTCTGTCTCGCGCAGACGGAGGATCAAGCCTTCACCACGTCTTGCGCTGAATAACCCACAAGGGTTTAGCGCTTAAAACATGACTTAATCCTAAAAAATGAGGATGTTGTTATTAATCTTGGCAGAATCTTCCCGTTCTCTGGTGTGGTGAACATAGAAGACGTGGGTCAGCTGTGTGCTGCTGGCCAAACATTATTATCCCCGGAGAGGAAGGCACACACCTCCACCCTCAGGTCTGATACTCTCACACATTTTACACACATTTTGAATGTTAAACAGTATGTGGTGTGTGTGGCTACCTGTCACTGCGTTGCAGTGTTGTCACAAATAGTATTTAAGGCGTGTCACCTCCTGGGGGAGGTAATATTAGTGAAGAAGTATGAAGAGCCGGGTGCTGCTGCTGCTGCTGCTGTGTAACATCTATTTCTGTTGCTAGTGCACCATATCGCAACATTAATCTTTTTTAGTATGTTATGTCAGCGGAATAGTCTACTTCTGGCACATTCTGTGTAACTAATTAATTAACTTCTCATTAAATGGTAATTTATCTCTTACCCATAATTATAAGAATGTCTTGAAATGTTGAAATGAAAGCAGTTGTGAGTTTAACATAGAAACAGCTATGCAAGTGTGACTGCAGGATTGTACTTGTGCTTCTGGATCTCCATTTTATCTTCCCTACAAGAATGAGAACAATGAGATCCTTGATGCTAGTGAAGGGCACCTGATCAGAGGAATAGTAAATTTACTCTTTCCTTGGACCAAACCTGATAGGCTAATGGGAATAAGTCGCTGACTTTTTTTGGGTTATCCTAGGTAATTACACATGCTGCTATATTTGATAATTTATGTAACTATGTGCACCTGTACCTGAATAAACTTACCCCTACCCCACCCATTTCCTACATGTTTAACATTTCCTTAGGACTATAATAGAATATAATAGTTACCCCTTCGGGGTTAAAAATCCGAACAAAATCTTATTCTGTCATGGTTGCAATGCAGTTCAAGAGAGGTATCCCCCATCTTCTATCACCCCAGCCATCATACATTCTAAAATAGCATACTCTACAAAAATACCACATTTTTTTTTAAATTGGTGGTCAAAATTGAGTTTAGTTGCTTAATAAAGATTTTATTTCTTTGCAAAGGTTACAATGTGCAATTACAATTTTGATTTGTTAAGTACAAAGAAAGCCACTATCATGCCGGGGCATTTCGGGCAGACTAATCCTAGTACATAATAAACAAACAAACAAATTTTATTTCATTGCAATTTTACATAGATATTTGTAGTTACTGTAGAAACTTGTTTGGATTGGCCTCTTGTAAGTTGCACTCTGGGCAAGCACTGTTGACACCGACACTCTGAGACACTTCTCTCAGACTTACAAGTGGCTATGGTACAAATTTCTAGCTGATTGCAGTAAGGGGAACCCCACACTGCCTACACAATACTAGAAGGGAGATTACTTACTTGGAAAAAAAGGGGTGGCTATGTGTCCTGGTCTTCCTTATATATAACCCCTCCTAACACCATGTGCAGTGGAGAAACTTTGTCTGCAAAAGATGGTGTAATTAGTGTCCTGTCTGCACCTCAGAGTTCCCTGGTTCCTTGGGAAGCCCTTGAGCAATATACAGTAAGTAACACTAGCTTCCAGACTTGAACTTAAGAGACGACGCTGGTACATACCAACACATAGTCGTCCGTCCGCCTAAGACCCACAGATAACTCACTAACGTTTCCCCCAGAAAACTGGCCAGATACTGAGAGAAAGAAAGCCTAGTCTTACTGTGACAGGGTCTGGATGGAGGCAGATGTCCACGGTACTTCGGGATCTCCTCCGTGGCCCCAGGACAGATGTTGGGTCATGTGGGGGGTGCTGTCTAATCTCAGCACGTCTTGCTCGTGTGGAGTCTGGTCTGGGAAGAACGTAGGTCACGCCACACTGCCTAGATTCAAGTGTGGGCTGCCAGTTGTCTCTAGCTAACATAACCTAATGCTTGCCTATTCAGGCCTATAACTACCTATATTAGGGTGCTAGAGCTACAGTATTAATGCCTAACGTTGCCTTAATAATCTTACTATTAGTTTCTATCTGTACAAACTTGCCTAGGTGTTCCTAGGTGGATAAATCTATCAATTAAAATATACACAATAGTCACCTTCAAAAGCTGGAGTGTGTAGTTGTTTTGGTTGGGAGTGTGGGTTTATAAACTCCGAGGGCCGATCCACGGTATGTAAGGCTTTTACGGCTCACTTACCCTGTGGAACTTTAGGTGACTAAAAAAGTTTCCACAGTTACAATCATAAACTGAAGTGCAAGGAGAGCCACTGACATGCCATGGCATTAGGGGCAGCTTAATCTAATGACTTATAGACTATGTACATAATATTAGAGAAATTGATTGAGTTTATTCTAGTTATTGTAATTTGAACAGTCAAATATATATGATGATATTACACTGTTCAAATTATGTTTTTGATTGTTCAAATTACAATATGATGATATTACACTGTTCAAATTACAATATGATGATATTACATTGTAACAAGTGTTTAGGAGGATGGTAATATAATAGTAAAAATTGAGATTATCTTAAGGAAAATAACATTGAGCATTTTTTAAGGTAATTTACAGTATGAGTGTTTAGTTTAGGGTGAGTAGGTGGTTTTTGAGAAGAGTCTTAAATTGATTTTCAGATAAGGTTATCTTAGTATTTCTTCTTTCAACACGTCGGCCGTTTCCCACTGAAGCGGGGTGGCCTAAAAGGAAAAACGAAAGTTTCTCCTTTTACATTTAGTAATATATACAGGAGAAGGGGTTACTAGCCCCTTGCTCCCGGCATTTTAGTTGCCTCTTACGACATGCATGGCTTACGGAGGAAGAATTCTGTTCCACTTCCCCATGGAGATAAGAGGAAATAAGAATAAGAACAAGAACTAGTACGAAAATAGAAGAAAACCCAGAGGGGCGTGTATATATATGCTTGTACATGAATGTGTAGTGTGACCTAAGTGTAAGTAGAAGTAGCAAGATGTACCTGAAGTCTTGCATGTTTATGAGACAGAAAAAAGACACCAGCAATCCTACCATCATGTAAAACAATTACAGGCTTTCGTTTTACACTCACTTGGCAGGATGGTAGTACCTCCCTGGGCGGTTGCTGTTTATCAACCTACTACCTATTTATCTTAGTATTTACTGGTAATGAATTCCAGATTCTGGGGCCCTTTATGTGCATAGAATTTTTACATAGGTTGATATAAGATAAGATAAGATTTCTTCGGATTTTTAACCCCGGAGGGTTAGACACCCAGGATAACCCAAGAAAGTCAGTGCGTCATCGAGGACTGTATGTCTTATTTCCATTGGGGTCCTTAATCTTGTCCCCCAGGATGAGACCAACACCAGTTGACTAATAACCCAGGTACCTATTTGCTGCTAGGTGAACATGACAACAGGTGTAAGGAAACACGTCGAAATGTTTCCACCCGCCGGGAATCGAACCCGGGCCCTCCGTGTGTGAAGCGAGAGCTCTAGCCACCAGACTCTGGGTATATCAAAAAGTGATCTGTGTCTTGTGTTGTGGTCAAGTCTACACAAGATAAGAGTGGTTAAACTTTTTAATAAATCTTTATTTTATCTTACTAATGCGAGGTAGTCAAGGTGGAGGTTTATAAGAATAATAATCTTGAAGTTGCACATAATAAAAACAATATTACAATTAATGGTTCAAACTAATATTTTATGGATTGACATGTTTTAATAGACTAGAGGTCATATAATATTTGAGAGAGTTGCTTTAAACTGATTAGAAGTTGTTTTGGTAGGTTTGGTTAGTATTGAGAGATGAGATGATTTTTAAGCATAGCCCTAAATTTGTATGTAGTCAGGGGATCCTTAACTGGTTCAGGTAGTGAATTCCAGATCTTCGGTCCCTTTATGTGCATTGCATTTTTGCATAGTGTGAGACTGATACGAGGGATGTCAAAGACTGCTTTGTAGATTGTATTGGTGACTGCGTTCTGTTGTAATTATCAAGCAGTTTAGGTGGAGGGTTTATACTGGAATTTAATGGTCTGTATATATAGTAGGCACATTAATATGAGTATGTCTCATATATGTATTTAGTAGGTTCAGGCTTTTGAAAAGTCTGGTAATCATTGCACAGCAGCTTTTTGTTGGGTTATTAAAGGTTTTAAGGTGGTTGGCTGTGGTTGATTCCCAGGCACAAAAACCATAGGTGAGGTAGGGATATATTAACTCAACCATGTCCTTGTTTATTATATGTACAAGCAAGATATATAAACCCAGAAAATGTTAGCCACATGAGTCCTTTTTGCAAGAGGAAGGTTGTATGCAGTTCAGTGTGTGCCAACCCAATCAGTGCTAGCATTTAGGTGTATCCTCCCAGAAATCCTGGTTTATAAATAGCATAAATTACACACGTTTGCATAGCATAATTTGTGTGAATTTACGTTTTATGACAATTTGCAAACTGAACAAAACAAGCGTTTTCACCATCCCATAGTAATTCCTGCATCAATAATGAGAGTACCACCATAGAATATTTATCTATTAGGTAAGGCTATACGTATTTAGGTTTGGTTAGGTTAATTTAGGTTAGGTTGGGTTTAGTTGGATTGGGTTACTTTTTTGATTGAGTTGACCTGGAGAGAATTCCAGGGGTCAACGCCCCTGCGGCCCGGTCTGTGACCAGGCCTCATGTTGGACCAGAGCCTGATCAACCAGGCTGTTACTGCTGGCCGCACGCAGTCCAACGTACGAACGTACCTTGCATTCTATTGTATGTCCTCTGCAGTAATACTGATATATAGAATAATATTTGTAGGTGTATTGAAATGTATGTACAGTAATTACCACTACAAATGTTAGTGTTTTACAAAAAATCCAAAAATGTCTTAATCACTAATAAAAGTGTTTTGAATAAATGTCAGAGATTGTAATCTTTAGCATTCTTGTAAACCGACTTAATCATCCAGTAGATACGTATTAGTTAATTTTATGGCTGAAATGCTCTGCATGACCAGGGGCTTTCTATAAAGTACACCAGTTATGTCAACTAGTCCTAGCTGTATCAGTTGTATGAGGTACAGTGGTACCTCGAGTTACGAACTTAATTCGTTCCAAACGGCTATTCAAGTGCCGATACCGAAGGAATTTTTTCCCATAAGAAATAATGAAAATTAGATTAATCCATTTCAGACCCCCAAAAATACACTTACAAAAGCACCTAAAAAATACACTTACATAAACTTACTTACTATAATTGTTCGAGTTGGGAGCTGCTCGTAAGTAGAGGTACCACTGTACTTTGGAGAAATATCCTTTCTAAATCTAAATTTCTCCAACTTGAATCCATTGTTGCAAGTCCGGTCTTGGTTAGATATTTCAACACTATATATGTATGTGTATCCCCTTTATGTATTCCTCTGTACAAACATAAAGAATCTTAATCTTAATCATTTAGGATCATTTATGTTTGATCTTAATTCTCTGTTAGGAATATATGCAGTTTGGCCAGCTTGTGCAATGTTTTAGAAAATGTCATATTGGCAACCATCACCACCACCTATCTGGTCTCCCTCATGATAGTCCCTAGTTAGGTTACCCCAGTCTACACTTCTCAAGTAATTCCTTAGCCCCATATAATCTGCAGCATAAAAATTAGGGGCCTTAACTTTGTTATCGTTATTTAGGTACTTCCATAAGATATTAATACTAAGTGATTTGTGACAACTTTCTCCAAGCTATTTGTTAACGTCAAGATTATCTATCGGACAATCCTTGTTTCCAAGAGCCAAATCCAGCAGATTATTTCCTCTAGATGGTTTTGACACAAACTTATAAAAAGCAGTCCTGAATCATTTCAAGAAAATTGCTAGTCTCTAGATTACCTGTCACATTTCTCCATTTGATTTAGCTAAAGTTAAAATTTCCCATTAAAACTACATTTTCACTTCTAGATTCCTGAGCAGTCTTATCCCAAAGAAATTTACCATGGTCACTGTCGAGGTTTGGGGGTCTGTAGATCATGCCTAAGATTAGCTTTTCATGTCCTTTGAGAAACTGCAGCCAAACAGATTCTGTGTCTGTCCCTTCTATCTTTATCATTTCTAATGCAACAGTTTAAATTTTCCCTAATATGCATAGCAACTCTTCCCCCTTTCCTGTTGACTCTATCAGTGTAGAATAATTTGTGCCCCTGTTTATATTATTCAGCAGGCATGTTCCTATTTTTCAGATTGAACCAAATTTCAGTTATTGCAATAATGTGTGTTTCTTGCACATGCAGTTAGTCTTAGTTCATCTGTTTAATTTCTTGCACTCTAGCTATTTGTATAGTTGATATGTAATAAGGAAGTTTTTGCCTTGCTTTTCTCTCCTGTCTTGTTTTGTTTGTAAACCAATTTTCCTGTTTTTATCAGGAACTATTTTATGAGCTATCCTGTTTTCTGAATGTTTGCCTAACATATCTTGACCATTTTTGCGCTCTCTGCCCCTAGTACTGCACCCTCTTTTTTTTTCCTACACACACCCTTACCTCTACCTTCTATCAGTTTAAAGTAGGCAATTTAGCAAGCTATTCCATTTGAGTGAAGAATGAGAGCATATTCCAAGGCTGTAGGAAAAGCAAAAATACATGTCCTTTTTTTTTCACTTTAGCTTGCTTCACACTAGGGTTTGTGTCCTGTCCCATGTCTTAATTGTTGGTTGGTGCCTATAGAACCAATGTCAGGCAGAACTGATTGAGAGAGGTGATGGAGGAAATTTGGTGCACCGACTGTCCCATCATCTGAAGTCAAATACTGTATTAACCAGGCAGCAGACTCGTGTTAGGGTAGTGAGCAGTGTTAAAGCTAGCACAGTATTTGGGTCCATGGAAATAGTGAGGCAAAGAATATATGAGCAGTAGTCATTGAAAGAAAATACCAGTATGTAGAGGTACTGTATTGAAAAGGGAGCAAGGCTCTTGATATAAACACACTGACAGCTTTCACCTGGCTGGAAGAATAGTGTGTCTGTCTTGAGCTTAGTGAATGAAAGATCAAGCTTCCAGTATTTATTGCACTAAATGACTTGCATACTTGTAGCTCTTCACATAAATATAGTAGTAAGCCCTTGATTTAACTGACTTAATGGGGTGGAGTTAAGTGGCTGATTGTGGTGATATATGGTGGATAGAGATGAGATTATTTTGCAGTAATCATAACAGAAATGGACACTTCTGTAACGAATGTATTTAGTCCATTGTTTCTAAATCAGTTGATCCAGTGGATATTGTATTGTATTTCCAATGTCCATTTTATTGAGGGTAACTAAGAAAAAGTACAATGGAAATAGGTGTGTGAGGGAGCATTATTAATTAATAAGAATTTCTTCTTGAATCATTAGAAAGGGCAGGAGGTTCAGTCTTTTGAAAAAAAGATTGATCCTTCATCATTTGAAAAGTTCCTTCTTAAGTTTTGCTACAGTAGTATATTTAAGGAAGAGTGTTCAAGTGCAAGTCTGATTTTGTGTGCTCTTAATTTTAATGTTCATAGTACATGTTCATTATGCTCTTTTTTTTTAAAATGGACACCATAGTTTTATAATATTACAGTGCAGTAATTGTATTATATGGTGTAACTTTTGTTTCAGAAGCATAAGGGCTTTATGCTTTTTTTTTTTTTTTAATTTTTATTCCTGGAGTGATGGCATTACACATAATTTCTTAGGCACTTCAGTCATCTGTAAATGTCAGAGACTGTGAGAAACATTTGTTGCATTTATTACAACATTTATAGACATAAATAATTTTATTTTCTCTTTATATTAATATTTCTAGTAACTTATCTAATAATTTGCATTATACGTACAAGTTTGTGCTAATTAGTCACCTCTTTGCAGGCAACACTTTCACTGCAGTCTGTTGATTCCACTGTAAATAATCAAGATGGCATCAAGTAAGTGTTATTGGCTGTACTGTGTACAACATCAAGGAAGGCAGTGTACATACTTTCTTGCCTAATTTACATGTAATAAAATACTATTGTTAAGCACAAAGAAAGCAACTAGCATGCATGAGCATTTCGGGCAGAAATGCTCTACATTTAAAAGTACATGACTGCAGAGTTGCTATGGTTAACACTAACAATAGAGTGTACATATGTAACTCAGGATCATTCAGAGGGGAAATGGAGGGGGGGGGGAGCAGTTACAAGGGCAGGATGGCAATTTGGCCTTGTCCTCAAGCTCAAAGGGGGCCCATACATTTTGGTTTGTTTTATTTATTTGATATAAGAAGGGCGGAGTATATGGAGAGTAAAGGAAAGGTGAAGAGAGTCCTGAGAGATGATAGAGTGGGATATGCACTGTCAACAAATTTTGCTGATAATAAGAAAATTTTTTGGAGTGTGATGAACAGGTAAGAAAACCTAGGGAACGAATGGATTTGTCGTTTAAAAACAGAGTAGGGGAGTTAGTAGATGGGGAGCTGGAGGTATTGGGTAAATGGCGGGAATATTTTGAGGAACTATTAAATGTTGATAAAGAAAGGGAGGCAGTAATTTCATGCACTGGCCAGGGAGGTACAGCATCTTTTAGGAGTGAAGAAGAGCAGGATATGAGTGTCGGGGAGGAGCGTGAAGCATTACATAGAATGAAAGGGGGTAAAGCAGCTGGAACTGACGTATCATGACAGAAATGTTAAAAGCAGGGGAAATCTATAGTATTGGAGTGGTTGGTATTTTTGTTTAATAAATGTATGAAAGAGGAGAAGGTACCTTGGGATTGGCAGAGAGTGTGTATAGTTCTTTTATAAAAAGGGAAGGGGGACAAAAGAGATTGTAAAAATTATAGGTTTACTGAATATACAGTGGTACCTCGAGTTACGATATTTTTTCGTTCGAGAATGCTGTTCAAGTGCCATTACCAAACGAATTTATCCCCATAAGGAATAATGTAAAATAGACTAGTCCTTTTACACCCCCAAAAATATACTTACAAAAGCATTTAAAAAAATAAACTTACATTAAAGGGCGATTTTGGGGACCATCGTAACTCGAGGTACCACTGTACCAGGTAAAGTGTATTGTAGGGTTATTATTGAAAAATTAGAGGTAAGACAGAAAGCAGGATTGCAGTTGAACAAGGAGGCTTTAGAATGGGCAGGGGATGTGTAGATCAAGTGTTTACATTGAAGCATATAGTACAGTGGTCCCTCGGTTTTCGTGCATCTCCAAACTCGAACATTTATGTAAGTGTATTTTCGTAAGTGCTGTTGCAAGTGTATTTTTGGGGGTCTGAAATAGACTAACCTACGTGACATTATTTCTTAAGGAAGTAAATTCGTTCGGTAATGGCACTTGAGCAGCATTCTGGAATTTTGCGAAACCGAGGACCACTGTATACAGTGGACCCTCGGTTTTCGTTGAAAATTCTTTCCAGAATGCTGTTTGAGTGCCATTGCCGAATGAATTTGTTCCCATAAGAACAAATGTAAATTAGATTAGTCGTTTCAGACCCCAAAGTACACTTACAAAAGCACTTACAAAATACATTTACATAAATGTTCGAGTTTGGAGATGCACGAAACCGAGGGTCCACTGTATAGTGAACAGTATTTAGATAAAGGTACGGAAGTTTTCATTGCATTTATGGATTTAGGAAAGGATAGGGGAGCAATGTGGCAGATGTTGCAAGTGTATGAAATAGGTAGCAAGTTACTAAAGAGTTTTTACGAGGATAGTGAGGCTCAGGTTAGGGTATGTAGGAGAGAGGGAGATTACTTCCCAGTAAAAGTAGGTCTTAGACAGGGATGTGTAATATCACCATGGTTGTTTAACATATTTATAGAGGGGTGGGATTAAATTATGGGGAATTAAATACAAAATGAGAGTTGACACAGTTAGATGGGATACAAAGAAAATAGAAGCAGTAAGTAAGAGAGAGGTGAAGGTTTATAAACTAAAAGAGGAGGCAGTTAGGGTAAGATATAAACAACTATTGGAGGATAGATGGGCTAGTGAGAGTGTAGGCAATGGGGTCAAAGATGTATGGGGTAGGTTTAAAAATTAAAATTTGGAATTCATTACCTGTCATTGCCAAAGAAACCCTGCCTGTACCCCAATTCAAAACGATGCTAAAAAACCACCTTCTCACCCAAACCTAAATGCTCAATATCAAACATTCCCAACAAAGTAGAATAATCACTTAAATGTAAAACCTGTTATGAATAATACATACTAAGCTAACTGTTTCTATAACATTTACATTATAATGACCACGTAAACTGTAACTGCAATGCAATTAATTGTTTTAAATTGTTATCTCACTCAATTAGTTGCGTTGCTACAATTAATAAATTATTATGTTCAACTTATATTCAAATTTTATAACTTAGATACACAATTATACTTATTTTATAAATTATCAACCATAATTTTTACTATGTATAGTCTACTATTAAATAGTCCTAAGAATGCCCGCAATGCACAGCATATTAGGGGCTTTTGGCATGTATATCTCATTTATACCTATGTATCATGTCTACCTATGTATCATTGTACCATGTCTAAATAAACTACTACTATTATTATTATTATTATTATTATTATTATTATTATTATTATTATTATTATTATTATTATTATTATTATTATTATTATTATTATTATTATTATTATTATTATTATTATTATTATTATTATTATTATTATTATTATTATTATTATTATTATTATTATTATTATTATTATTATTATTATTATTATTATTATTATTATTATATATTATTATTATTATTATTATTATTATTATTATTATTATTATTATTATTAGGGACATTATCCTAACCCAAACCAAACGAAACACCACTACAGCCTATTGATACAGCAAACAAGATAAATGACTTCTTCTAACCATAGGATCAAATCTTGCCAGTAAAATCCCAGATACCAATGCCCGAGCAAGTGATTACCTAGATGGTAATCATGAAGTCACCATGATAATCAAGTCCTTAA
>WNWK01009836.1:0-12500 GCA_009830355.1 Cherax destructor
TGTTGATAATATTCACTAAACGCGCTGGAACAGAGTTCTTATCTTATTTCTCGACGTTAGTGGAGATTAAATGATATAACGGACGCGAACGAGTAATGTCTATGTTGATTTACGTCGCCTCGCGCCGCATGACCACTAGAGTCGTATGACCCGTTCTTGCGGTGGCCAAATTCAATCTGCCCGCTCGTGCTGCCTTTTGCAGTCTCGTGCAGCCATGTGGTGCCACGAGGTGCCTCGTGGTGCTGTGGTCAGCACAATTCTTGACACACTGTTGACAGTACATCTGGCTTGAATTAAATTGTTTATGCAGCCAGACGCGCCTCCTCTGGCCCTTTCCTAAGGGTGGAAAGGGTGAGGGCCCTTACCAAGGGTAGTAAGGGCGCATACCCCCCCTCCTTTGGAGAATTTACTCCACATCATGCATAAAAAAAATGAAATTACAATAGGTGAATGATCTAAGGATGGGTTGCACGCTATCTACATTCTCTCCACACGCAGCCACACACGCCTTCAGCGAACTCTCCAGTACAGTTTATATAGCCTCTCCAACTATACACACTGAGGGTAATTGCCTCGTTGAGCTGGCTCCTAACGCGTCAACATCAAGTATCCCGCCGCCATTGTTACCCCTGGACAACAAACAAGCTATTCTCAGCAGCAACCATACGAGGAAAGCCAATCAAGGAGAAGCCTCCGAGTCTTGATTGAAGCCTGATTGGCTGACGCTGCTAATGTAGATTAATGAAAAGTGCCACGGAAGATATTCGGGCATTCCCGAAGCTTTCATGATGGTATACGAGTATATGTACGCATGTTATAAGTATTTTCTATATGTGTGTGTATGTATATGTTTATATTAACATATCCAAATGTGTGGCAAAAGCGGTGATAAAGATCTTTTATATGAAACACATTAACACATCATTAGAAAGAAAATATCGGACTATAATTAGCATTGCCCATGCACAATACTCTTCTGTGTTCAGTTAATTAGGCAGTTAATTTGTAGAGTTAATTAGGGCTGGGACAGAATTCCAGCATTTCAACTTAAGTGAGAGAATTTCTTTGCGCCAGTTGACTGAGGATAGTGGATTAATTACGTAGGTTGTAGACTAGCGCAGACTCAACCATACAACACACAACTTAAGTGAGAGAATTTCTTTGCGCCAGTTGACTGAGGATAGTGGATTAATTACGTAGGTTGTAGACTAGCGCAGACTCAACCATACAACACACACTGCTGACCATGACTTCCTAACCACACTCACACCCAACACTATACCTTCATCACGCACCACCGCACCCGTTGGCACTTACACGCCTCCATTACGTTTTACCACACCCTCATACACCTCGCCACACATTCCAGTGCCGTACCACACTCTCACCCCTTAGTGCTCCTGCACCTGACACACTCCACATACCACCTCAGTACCACTAACACACCATCGCACAATCGTTCAAACGTTAAGCCATGATTAATAAAGTGATAATTCCAGTAATGGTTTAGCATTAACAATAAGAGTACTAAGAAATTCTTAATTGTTGCTACAATTTAGTAACGTGTACTATTAAAATAATAATAATAATAATAACACTGTTGAAGTCAATACTAAATATACACAAATTATATCAATAATGCATCAACATCAAGAGATGTATTTATTATATAAACTAGAGTAAATGACATTTCCGTATTTACACGAACCGAATGTAAATATTACATTTCTTTGATCATGTTACTTGTAGAAATTATTTATTGCTTGGCGAGCTCACGGGGCGAGCAGGCAAGGTCACACACCTGACAACGCTTCCTTGCAGAAGGCAAACTGAAAATCTTTAAACGTATTTTTTTAATATATATATATATATATATATATATATATATATATATATATATATATATATATATATATATATATGAAATTAGTCCTGTAGCTTACCACAGCCACGTGTGTGTTCGCGTCAGAAGCGACATGTCCAATGGCACTGGGCACATAGTGTTAGAAGCATTGATGGGATAGTGATCTAGGGCGTCTCGGAATTTTGGCATGGTCGGGTGGAGTGCTGAAATATAGGGGGTTCTATCCCCTGCCAGTAGTAGTATTGTTATTTGCTTCAACAGCATTCGTTCGTAGACACATTATTATATACATATGTAAAAAATGACCACTAAGTGAGTGCAGTTTGGTAGTGTTTCTTAGCCTTTATTAGTACTCGGGACAATGATCATTTTGCCAAGCAAAACTACGAATATTAATCGAAATATCACACAAAATATAATCCATTTGAGGTAAATAATATTTCAAAAATCTATAGTGACCCTAGATTTGTTGAGGTTTCAGCTGTATTACAGTACGTAAGTTCTTGCAAGGTTAGGTCGGATTGCAAGATTATATTGAGATTAAAAAAAAAAATCCATATTAATTGCAGTAAATATATTTAGCAATAAATATGATAAAATATCTATTCAGCAATAGTTTAGTTTAAAGATGAATTGGCTTGTTTGATAACTCTGGCTCAGACTCACGACCAATGAAATTGTTATTAGAAATCATAAGTTAATCCCTTAGCGGTATTATCTTAAAAATTGGTTGACAAGTTTGAATAACATTTTATATATTTTTTTTAAGAAATAAATCATATACTCACCTTGATGATAATATTTCGCCAAAAAAAATAAAAAAAATTTGCGTGCACATATCTAACTGGAAGAATGGCGTCTGTAATGATGCTTAGAATTTGTTTCGTATATTAAATTTACTTGCAACACTGAAATATAAAATTAGTTATTTTGTCATGAAAAACGTTTTGTAGGAATATAGAAATTGAGTAAACGTTTTTATATTAAAAATAGCGGAGTTTTTTTGTTTTAATTGAAATAAAAACGTATAATAATGAATAACTAAAAGTAATTGCAATTACTAAGCAGCATGAGCAATTAACGGGTCATTATCTGACAAAGACCCGTGTCAAGACCCGTTTAAAGACCTGTGTCAAGACCCGTGTCAAGACCCGTGTCAAGACCCGTGTCAAGACCCGTGTCAAGACCCGTGTCAAGACCCGTGTCAAGACCCGTGTCAAGAGTCACTTGTCCTGTTCCTCCTGTTTCCTGACTAACAGTGCCACCCGTTTTGTACGGCTTCAGGATACAAGTATCAGAGTGCATTGTGAGCCGACAAGTGGGTAAAAATAACACATATAACAAAGAGGAGACCTCTTATTGTTACGTCTTTAAGAGGCACGTGAGTTTCCATGTCTCCTAATATCATGTTTATTTTCCCCTATAATCTACCTTGATCATAATTACTATCGCATTTGCTTTGCTTGCTTTCGTAAGGGAAAATCTTTGGATCTTTCCTTAATTCATGGTATAACTTAACAAATATTTGAGGACAATTGTGTTGCAGAGGTCTGAGCTTTGTTCAGACCTCTGCAACACAATTATCCTCAAATATTTGTTAAGTTATACCATGAATTAAGGAAAGATCCTAGACTTCACCTTACGAAAGCAGACAAAGCAAATGCGATAGCAATTATGGACAAGGTAGATTATAGGGTAAAAATAACATATTATTAGAAGATAGGTGGACTGACGTGCCCCTTAACTCTCCAAGTCTTCTCCAGTTTTAAGTCACCTCTGTCTTCGACTGAAGAAGCCCACCATGTAGGCGAACCGATTCGGAAGTAAAGTTACCAAACAGTTGTACACGTTTCTTGTTCATCAATTTGTCGGTATTGCATAGCAATGTTATGGTGACTCAAGTCTTCAGTCACAGTGGAGTGCACGGGAGAAGGTTCTTGACCTGGTACAAGAGCTGGTACAAGAGCTGGTACAAGAGCTGGTACAAGAGCTGATACAAGAGGAGTTCCGTGAACAAATGCAATCGCAGGTGCATGAGCAGAGACATGTGTAGGTGCATGAGCAGAGACATGTGTAGGTGCATGAGCAGAGACATGTGCAGGTGCATGAGCAGAAACATGTGCAGGTGTATGAGCAGAACATGTGCAGGTGTATGAGCAGAAACATGTGTAGTTGTAGTTACATGTTCATCGGTAAGTTTGAGAAACGTCTACATTTTTGCCGGTCCTGGAATAGGTAAAGATTCAGGTACACACACAGGAACAGACACAGCGGCAGACACAGCGACAGTAACAGCGGCAGACACAGCGGCAGACACAGCGGCAGTAACAGCGGCAGACACAAGAACAGACACAGCGGCAGTCACAGGAACAGACAACGGCAGACACGTGAACAGACAGCGGCAGTCACAGGAACAGACAGCGGCAGTCACAGGAACAGACAGCGGCAAACACGGGAACAGACACAGCGGCAGACATAGAAACAAATACAGTGGCAGACGCGGAAATAGACACAACGACAAACACAGAAACAGACACAGCGGCAGACACGGGGACATACACACGTGCAACACAGTTCCAGACACAGTCTGTGGACAACAGGTGCATTTCTGGACACAGATGAAGGCACAGCCAGCTACGGGAAAAGCCAAAAAAAAAACAAAAAAAGTTGCTAGGACAGAGGCAAATAACGAGAAGCTAATTATAAAGCTAAATTACTTGTGATAGCTTTGATGGAGGTTATTATTGTGGGGAGCTAAAAGTTCCGCCATTTGACATCAACCTAATTGAAACTGCAGCAAGTTAGATTGTGTTCCAGTTGACTAATTAACTGCTAAATATTGTCCTTCTCCGACTTACTTCCTCATTAGTGCAGAAATCTTCCATTTCTCTTTTACTTAGCTTATCATTTCTTCTCGAAGTTGTATCGCACTGTTCTTCGAAGAGGTTCAGCATTTAACCAATAATAATAATAATAATAATAATAATAATAATAATAATAATAATAATAATAATAATAATAATAATAATTTATGCTACTGATCTTTATTTGTATATTTTATATTACATTTTCCTTGACTGTGAGTAATAGTGTACCTTCCATAGCGTCTCAGTGTAACAGTTTGACGCGTTCAAGACAACTATTTTCATTACTTAGAGTTAAGAGGCGGCAGATTCTTCTTCTTCTTCTTCTTCTTCTTCTTCTTCTTATTCTTATTCTTCTTCTTCTTCTTCTTCTTCTTCTTCTTCTTCTTCTTCTTCTTCTTATTATTATTATTATTATTATTATTATTATTATTATTATTATTATTATCATTATTGTCATTATTGTCATTATTATCATTATTATCATTATTATCATTATTATCATTATTATCATTATTATCATTATTATCATTATTATCATTATTATCATTATTATCATTATTATCATTATTATCATTATTATCATTATTATCATTATTATCATTATTATCATTATTATCATTATTATCATTATTATCATTATTATCATTATTATCATTATTATCATTATTATCATTATTATCATTATTATCATTATTATCATTATTATACCCTTTGGGAAGCGCTGAGCCCGTAAGGATCATGCAGAGCTAAGAAACATAAATCTAAGTTAAGAATAAAAAAGATATCGTATCTGCAATACACTCGTGTATCGTGCACAAGCTGATGTACACTGGGCGAGTCTCTATGCTTGGGCTGACTGACAGCTGACAGCGCATCAACATTCAATTATCAAATTTTATCATCAAAGATACATACTGGCCTTAAAACTTACCTCCTTGCACATACACAATGATTGCATTTTTTTTTCAATTATTCCAAGGAGAGTTTGGCAAGGGAGCGATTAAGATAAAGTTCAGATTGTTTTTTCTTTGTAGTTTTGATGTTAGGTATTGACGGAGTTGAAAAATGGTAGACGTCGACTTGACTGTAAATATTGGCCTCGTAGTTGATTTGGTTAACTTTTTTTTCTAAGGTGAATATGTTACTACTCATTGTTATGTTGATTCAGCAATAACACAGAAAAATAGAAGAAGATTGGAATGGAGGGAGAGAAAGAAAATAGGATGTTTAAGCGGAAATATGAGGGAATTGCTAATGGAAGGAGCTGGTGTAAATTATCACAATTTTATCACAATTTATTTCTAAATTAAAAATTATTCGGCTTTCTGAGCAAGAATGCAACAATACTGACACCCAATAGAGGAATTAACTTCGCTTTACAGTGGATCCAAATGGCGTACAGCCGACAATGGTGAAGAGAATAAAAACACATTTCAGAACAAGCTTTACTGGGACAACATCTGGCTCTTGATAAAGCTCTACGGAGCCAGATGTTGTCCCACTGAAAGCCTGATCCGCTACGTGTGTCTTTTCCTCACTGAGTCTTGGCTGTGGTCAGGGATCCTTAACCTTGATCCGGAACGCCTCCTCTTGATACCTATCATCCTCACACACACACATGTGTATAGATTTTAACGTTGCTCTCATTCGTCGCCACATTTACGTTGCTAAAAGTGACGCAGCCGGCATTTTTATTCCTTTTCGGGTTATCTGTGTAAATGATGTTAAGTGTACGTTTGTATGTGTTTATGAAACTCCACTATTTTCTGTATACGTTGAACGTCGAACATTGACTCCAGGGTCGTACGTCAGAAAACGAAAGGTTTAGAATTAAGCTGCGTTACTAGGGAACCCTTACTGCTGTAGTCTTCATACCAGAGTATCGAGCAACGCACCAGCGTAGAGAGCAACGCACCGGCGTAGAGAGCAACACACCAGCGTAGAGAGCAACACACCAGCGTAGAGAGCAACACACCAACGTAGAGAGCAACACACCAGCGTAGAGAGCAACACACCGACGTAGAGAGCAACACACCAGCGTAGAGAGCAACACACCAGCGTAGAGAGCAACATACCAGCGTAGAGAGAAACACACCAGCGTAGAGAGCAACACACCAGCGTAGAGAGCAACACACCAGCGTAGAGAGCAACACACCAGCGTAGAGAGCAACACACCAGCGTAGAGAGCAACATACCAGCGTACAGAGAAACACACCAGCGTAGAGGCAACACACCAGCGTGAGAGAAACACACCAGCGTAGAGAGCAACACACCAGCGTAGAGAGGAACACACCAGCGTAGAGAGCAACATACCAGCGTAGAGAGCAACACACCAGCGTAGAGAGCAACACACCAGCGTAGAGAGCAACACACCAGCGAAGAGAGCAACACACCAGCGTAGAGAGCAACACACCGACGTAGAGAGCAACACACCAGCGTACAGAGAAACACACCAGCGTAGAGAGCAACACACCAGCGTAGAGAGCAGCACACCAGCGTAGAGAGCAACACACCAGCGTAGAGAGCAACACACCAGCGTAGAGAGCAACACACCGACGTAGAGAGCAACACACCAGCGTAGAGAGCAACATACCAGCGTAGAGAGCAACACACCAGCGTAGAGAGCAACACACCAGCGTAGAGAGCAACACACCAGCGTAGAGAGCAACACACCAGCGTAGAGAGCAACACACCAGCGTAGAGAGCAACACACCAGCGTAGAGAGCAACATACCAGCGTAGAGAGCAACACACCAGCGTAGAGAGCAACACACCAGCGTAGAGAGCAACACACCAGCGTAGAGAGCAACACACCAGCGTAGAGAGCAACACACCAGCGTAGAGAGCAACACACCAGCGTAGAGAGCAACACACCAGCGTAGAGAGCAACACACCAGCGTAGAGAGCAACACACCAGCGTAGAGAGCAACACACCGACGTAGAGAGCAACACACCAGCGTAGAGAGCTAGGTACCAACGTAGAGAGCTAGGTACCAACATAGAGAGCTAGGTACCAACGTAGAGAGCTAGGTACCAACGTAGAGAGCTAGGTACCAACTTAGAGAGCTAGGTACCAACTTAGAGAGCTAGGTACCAGCATAGAAAGCTTGGTACCAGCGTAAAAAGCTAGGTACGGACGTATAGGCTTCACATTTGCACAAAAAGACACAAATATCAATAGCATTTACAAGCCTTTACATAAGTAAATTTTATGCATCGAAACAGAAATAGAGACATATAAAGATAGAAAACGAAATAGATTCTGAGAGACAGAAAGAGAGCAATCAACCTAAGCTATCCTGCTCGTACAATTCAATATCTTCCTAAGACTGGTTGTCCATCAAAGAACCTGGACCTCTTCGGCCTCGACCACTCGACCCTCTTAGTGAATAGATTTTCATGTTTTTTCTGAGTTGGAAAGAAATAATTTTGGTGGTAACTGAGCAAATGACTCTTAATCCATGAACCTGGGCTCCAAAAATTTGGCCACCGGTTCCATCTGAGGAAAAACACTGGACATAGCGGTTAGAAGAGGCATCGAATCCACTAGTAGATGGCGAAAATACGTGAAAGTGAGCCTTCATCATAGCGACGTTTCTCTCAAGGAGAGCTGCGAAACGTGGTCACCATGTCCCATTGTGATTATTGCAATTTAGACACCCCTAGAGTTGGAATTTATTCATTAATTTTTTTAATTAATTTTTAATTAATTGCCAGACAACATGGAGAGAGGCTTGACGCGCTGTGATAACAAGGCAGTGTTGTGTGTTAACACCCTTTGTTGTTTACCCTTCTGTAATTAAAACTTTTCTGGAAGATACCTGGCACAGAATAAGATGTCCAACTTCATCCTAATGGATCTCTGTTTTATTCTGACTTCATCTGGCTAAGAATTACACTCCCTTATATATATTTTTTGTAATCTGATTGAGATCTAGCGGTTATTTTGATAAATGCATATATAGTATTCATTATATATTTCTTCTCAAATCTCTCTCCCTAGAAACACAACATTTTCTCTGTCTGTCTGTATCTCTCTCTCTGTCTCTCTCTCTGTCAGTCTCTCTCTCTCTGTCACTCTCTCTGTCTCTCTCTCTGTCTCTGTCTCTCTCTGTTTCTCTCTCTCCTTAGAACCACAACAACTCTCTCCCTAGAACCACCCGTGTCTCTCAGCACAGCCACACGCCTTTTCCTCCTCGTACAGTGTTCTTTACACAAGAACATCCCTCTGTCCCTACTCCAACACACATACATTCCTCTCCGAAATACGTCTCTCCTTACTCTCAAGCATCTCTCCACATCCACTCCTGTCTCTCCTCCCGTACATCGCTCTCCCCACACCACTCTCCACATCCACTCCTGTCTCTCCTCCCGTACATCGCTCTCCCCACACCACTCTCCACATCCACTCCTGTCTCTCCTCCCGTACATCGCTCTCCCCACACCACTCTCCACATCCACTCCTGTCTCTCCTCCCGTACATCGCTCTCCCCACACCACTCTCCACATCCACTCCTGTCTCTCCTCCCGTACATCACTCTCCCCACACCACTCTCCACATCCACTCCTGTCTCTCCTCCCGTACATCACTCTCCCCACACCACTCTACCACATCCACTGAAACGCCACAACAAATATTAATACGACGAAGTAAAAGCAACTACGAACTTTCCATAATATAAACAAAACATATACAACCCCTGAAGAATTCTACAGCTACATGATTAAAAATCAGTTATCACAGAGGTCTTGGCCAACTTTAAAAACAGACTACACAAATACATGTGGAAATATTTGTTATGAAGTAGGACTTGCCTAGCATCGGCCAGCAGGCCTCCTGCAGTTCTCTGTTTTTCTTTGAATGTGTTGATAACATCAACACTCTACCAAACCATTACATCTAACCTTCAAATCTTAAGCAGCAGTTTGCAAACTCATAAAAAAAATCCTGGGACCAGACTATTTATTTTAACGCTGTTGAATTTGTCGTTTAATCAGGACACCTGAAAACTTTTCACTTTACTATATAATAAATTGCTATCTACAAATATCAATAAAACTATTTCGTTTTATTGTAACGTAACGTTGGTATTCCGAAAGGCATAGAGTCACTACCCGGATATTGCTGATTTATGAGCCTGACCTCAATGGTAGGTAAGCTCTTCGAAGCTCGCCAAGGTTAGATTGTTTTCGCTGATCTCAACTAAGTTCAGTTCGCATTTACTTTTAATAAGCATTTGAGTAGGGAGAGGAATGTGCTAGAATTGAATGGGAATTTATAGAAGCGGACGAGATACGTAGAAGTGAGGAGAATGTGTGGAAGAGAGGACTGTGTGAGAGAGGCGCATATGTATAGGGAAAGATGTGTGTGGTAGTGGAAGGGAGGTGCATACCAATGCAGAGGTGTGTGGAAGTACACACACGTTAGATAGCTGAACTGCAAGACTATTGTGTTTACTAGCACTCAGTAGTCTCCCTAGATTATTTCGCGTATGTGAGGTACATTTAAGATGTAAATCAGGTCCAGTATTGCTGGCTCGTCATTTCTCGTTCTTGTACCCCTGAAATGCTGGTACATCAAGTTTTTTTTCACAACCTCCAATATTTTAGTTCTCCCATACCTAGTCCTTTATGCATTTCCCAGGTCTTCCAATCTACGTATTTCTTTATAACTGAGGTCTTCCATGATCATTAGCTTGTTTCGATTGCGTTAACCCTTCTTTCTATACTAACTATCGTATTAACCTGTTGTCTTCATATCCCTGCCTTTGTCTTTTGGAGTTTGATGATGGTTTGTAAATTACTGCCACTATTATCTTGGATAATAAAGTCATTCATTGGGTACACCGAGTTTTTTGTAATTTGCAATTTTGATTTCTTATCCTAAGATGGAGATATCCGAGGAACAGTCTAAAAAAAAGGGATAGTCGAAAATTCCGGTAAGGAATAGGAATGTCAGAGGTATCAGCTAACGGGTAGGGATGTCTGAAGGCATCAAGTCATTGGCAGGTAATGCCTGAAACCTCATCTTTGAAGCACCAGCTAAGCTTGCTTTAGTATTTAGGAAGACTGTAGGAATAAGGCAGAGAGGGACAAATAACACGGAAACGTTAAAAAAGGTCAAAGTCAGGAGGACAGAAATCGGAGAGAGTCCGAAGTTTATTGTTGGAAGTTTTCTTGATGCGATCAAGAGGGTTGGAAACGAGAAGCGTGTAGGTACGTGAGTCAGACAGCCAGGCTTAGCGGAGGTAATCCTCGCGATCAAGGACAACCACTGAATTGCCTTTATCAGAAGAGAGGATGACAATATTGATATTAGAGTTAAGAGAAGAAAGAGAAAGTCAAAAGCATCAAGGAAAGTGGCAATTTTTAGACAACAGGTTGTCAAGAGCAGGAAGGAGAATCCCGCGAAAAGAGGACACATCAAGATTATTCAGAGAGCGAGACTGACGATAGGAATCAAAAGAGCTAATCAGGTCACTGCCAGCGAGAGGTAGATGGAGTGGCAAAGGAAAGACCAAAACCAAAACCAAGAAGTTTTGGTTTTGGTCTTTCATATTCATCATATTCTCCAGAGGTTCTGTCTCTTATTCTCTTGCCTCTTGGATGGCCAAAACTCTCACTCCCTTTCATGGTATTTTTTCTCCTGCTCACCTACGTCACTCTCAAGACTCCATGGAACGTGTTCGCCCTTTCCCGACCTGTAAAGTGCTTTAGAATCCTGGTGCATCAGCTAAGGTGTCTCAGGGCACCAGGCAAGAGGCCGACAAACACCTAGTTCCTCTTGAACATTACGGAAATTGCTGCTGCTGGCAGAGATGCTGTCGAGGTCGCTCAATACAAATTCTTTTCAGACGAGCCAACTGATTGCACAGAAAATTTAACTTGTTCTCGGAAATTCAGTTTTCTCTCCTTGCCTCGAGTCGTGTCTTCGTGCTTGTCTCGACATTGCAAGAGAGTTCTTCTCTGACTGAAGGTCATCACAGGCCATCATGGTCAAGTCGTCAGCAAGTATCATAAGGGATCAAGGATCCCTAAGTGATAATTAAAAATCCAAAGAGGATACAAAAATAGTCTTTTGGGAGCTCACCAGAAGTCGACTCCAGGTTGATGGACTGATTATCTCAAACTCATCCTCATCTATGTCCGTTCTTCTTTGTATTGGACTAAAGAAGCCACTGGTTGGTAAAACGTTTCCTTAGTAAAAATTCCCAAATGTTGCACAAGTGTCTCATTCTTCAACTTGTCGTTTTTCAAAACCATTTACATGACAGTCATCAGAAATCTCTAAGAGTAACACGAGGTCATCAATGATTACTTTGACATCATCAGATAGTCACGTTAAAAATAATTTTAGATGCCTGAAGGGAATTACATAATGGGGGGCCTATTATGTGGACCGAGAGATAATGTTTGTAAATAATTTCGACTTTTTGCGAATTATTAAGCATTTCAAAATCTCTTTCGTAGTTCACTAAATATGACAGGATTTAATGAAATAACTTTGTACAAGCCTGGTGCTTCAAGGTATGGGGGAGTGACCGTCCAGCTTCGCCTAGGCACCCATACTCATCTGGAATCTGGCGTTGTGGATATAGTACTGTGCAGTTTGACGCCGAGTTTGCTTGTAGGTTCGATTATATATATATATATATATATATATATATATATATATATATATATATATATATATATATATATATATATATTATTATTATTATTATTATTGTAACCAAGAACAAGTGGTAATGATTAATAACAACACTGCGA
>WNWK01009836.1:17500-20000 GCA_009830355.1 Cherax destructor
ATATATTATCTATACTGTAGTCAAAGCTCTTTATTTCACCTACATTACTGACTTCTGTACTAACCTGCCTAAGTCCTTTTAAATATGTTTGGAATTGGCTTGTAACATATAGCTCGTCCCTTATGATTTGCATATATTTAAGCTTTTAAGTATATTAAGACACGAAGATTGCTAAACTCGTTTCTAACTTGAGTCTTAAATGTTGTTATTTTTTTACACAATACACAAATAACTCGTACATAGGAAAAAAAAGCCTATGACGACGTTTCGTTCCGACATGGACCACTGACTATTTTTTTTTTTTTAATGTGAAACCCCACCAGAAGGCAACTGAGAAAGATCACTCGTGAACGATACATTGTCTAAAATGAAGACCTGTAGCTGGAAATGTATCACATCGCTCTAACGAACAAATTCATTAAAGGTTCCACTAATTTGTCGTTTCATTTACCGTGTTTTCTACGTATGTAACTAAGCCTTTAGGTTGAAAAGAAATTTTATTGCCATTAATTCTTCCATCCTTGTTAAATTTTTGTTAAATTCCCTCTCGAGTCTTATATTCTTCACGTGATCTTCATGTCTTACTGTCATTCTAGACTTTCTAGTCAATTTTCGCCTAATTAACTCTCTTAATGCTTACGGCATCGAAAAAACGCACCACGTTTCTTCAAAGACTGAGCTCCGTTTATCTCTTCCAAACTGTGCTCGTCTGTGCTTTGGAATCATCACATTTTTGTTGAAAATTAAGAAATAATCATTACTAGTCTGATGTGCTGGACGTTGTGAAACCTCACCTACCCCGCATGTGTGTGTGTATTTAATCCCTATCCCTGATTAGAAATAAATCCTCTATATTTTTCACGAGATAGATAGATAGATAGATAGATAGATAGATAGATAGAGAGAGAGAGAGAGAGAGAGAGAGAGAGAGAGAGAGAGATGTGAAAAAACAGCTAAATAAAGCCTTCTCCCTCCTACCTACCCTAAAAAAATGAGTGAGAGGTGCGTCAAAGGTAGGCGAGACCATAAACAAACAGCGAGAGGCGCCGCGCCCCTCTCCATCAAGGAGGACCCCAGAACCGACAAATGATTTGCTATATTCTCCCCCTCTTCTCTCTTCCTCTCTCTTTCTCCCTTCGTATCCAGCTTTCCTTTCACAAGAATGTAAGGGGAATAGATAAAAAGAGGAAGAGCGTGAAAGGGTTTCGGAAGGGTGATAGAGGAGAGAGGATGAAGGGAACACACATGTGAGGAGAAGGAATCCGATTGAGAATGGAATGAGGGAAATAACATGTTTGGGTTGACAGAGAGGGAGAGACGCAGAGAGAGAGAGAGAGAGAGAGAGAGAGAGAGAGAGAGAGAGAGAGAGAGAGAGAGAGAGAGAGAGAGAGAGAGAGAGAGAGAATACTGAATAAATGGCAGGCGTCGTTTAATTAATATCGGTGACTAAATCCTGACTCGGTATCATTGAGAAGGACATTTTCCGCTGAGCTCGGAAGTCTGTTTCTTATGTACCGCCAGCGGTGGCATGATCCTCAAGGCACAACATCAGTCATATTTGGAGGACATTGCTCAGCAAAAGGTAATGAGTCGAAAAAAAAAGATTTGTTTTTTTATTTTTACTCATGCTTTCATAGTCATGAAAGATGGTGCATAGAAACGGGTGAGTTATTTTAGTGAAACAGTATAAACTTCGAAAAAAATAACATTAAATTCTAAATATGTATAATATTATGACTTTGGTAGAGTAAACGAGACATATTTCTTCATTATAAACCGTCGTTATTCTGTGTGAGAGGATATCGGTATTGTTATGCCAAATAATATAACAAGGCACCTTACATGATAAACTTGCATCAAATACTATTATTTGGCGTTAAATACGACACAAATACGCCAAACAATACAAGAAACTAAATACGATACAGATGCATAAACAGTACAAGGCACTGTGCACGACATACATATACCAAACAATACCAAAAGGCACGATACCTGGCACAAACATTCCCAAACAATGCATCAAGTACTAAGCACCACACAAAGGCACAATGCCCTACACAACGACACCAAATTCTACCAAAATAGTGAACCAAAAACTGAACTAAAACATCCCAATAGCACCAACTCAACTATTGTCAACATGACACTTCGCTGCCTCCCCTCGCTGCCATATTTGGTTGAAAAACACAAAAGAGTCAAGAGGTGAGCTATATATTACTCGCGTCCAATTATGAATTAAAAAGTAAAAATACGCCAATGAATGCTTTACCCCAGCCAGGCTCTCCCTCGGGGCTTTGTAATCTGCGTATGGCAACAACTGTCCCGGTATTGCCATTTGCGGCATATTTATATTTCATAGTGCTTGGCCGGCAGATATACAGTGCAGCCACCATTTTTTTTCCAGCTGAATGAGGATGCAGCTTGTCAGTAGGGGGAGAAATGTCTGTGCGCTTGCTCTGAATGGTGTAATTCAGCGGTGTAATATACCGTCCGGGTG
>WNWK01009836.1:25000-55000 GCA_009830355.1 Cherax destructor
AACTACAGAGCAGTGTCACTGACATGTATAATATGCAAAGACATGGAGAAGATTATCAGAAGAGTGGTGGATCACCTAGAAAGGAATGAGCTTATCATTGACAGCCAGCACAGTTTCAGCGACGGGAAATCCTGTGTCACAAACCTACTAGAGTTCTATGACAGGGTGACAGCAGTAAGACAAGAGAGAGAGGGGTGGGTAGATTGCGTTTTCTTGGACTGTAATAGGGCGTTTGACACAGTTCCACACAAGAGATTAGTGCAAAAGCTGGAGGACCAGGCAGGAATAATAGGGAAGGCACTGCAATGGATCAGGGAATACCATTCAGGAAGACAACAGTGAGTCATGGTACGTGGCGAGGTGTCAGAGTGGGCGCCTGTGACGAGCGGAGTTCCACAGGGTCAGTCCTAAGACCCTTGCGGTTTCTGGTATTTGTGAATGACATGACAGAATGAATAGACTCAGAAGTGTCCCTGTTTGCAGATGATGTGAAGTTGATGAGAATTCAATCCTACGAGGACCAGACAGAACTACAAAGGGATCTGGACAGGCTGCAGGCCTGGTCCAGAAACTGGCTCCTGGAGTTCAACTCCACCAAGTGCAAAGTCATGAAGATTGGGGAATGGCAAAGAAGACCGCAGACGGAGTACAGTCTAGGGAACCAGAGACTACATACCTCACTCAAGAAAAAGGATCTTGGGGTGAGTATAACACCGGGCACATCTCCTGAGGCGCACATCAACTAAATAACTGCTGCAGCATATGGGCGCCTAGCAAACCTAAGAACAGCATTCCGGCATCTCAATAAGGAATTGTTCAGGACCCTGTACACCGTGTACGTTAAGCCTATACTGGAGTATGCAGCACCAGTTTGAAACCCACAGCTAGGCATGCACGTAAGGAAACTAGAGAAAGCGCAAAGGTTTTGCAACAAGACTAGTCCCGGAGCTAAGGGGTATGTCCTACGAGGAGAGGTTAAAGGAGATCAACCTGACGACACTGGAGGACAGGAGAGATAGGGGGGATACGATAACGACTTATAAAATACTGAGAGGAATCGAGAAGGTGGACAGAGACAGGATGTTCCAGAGATGGGACACAGCAACAAGGGGTCACAGCTGGAAGTTGAAGACTCAGATGAATCACAGGGATGTTATTAAGCATTTTTTCAGTCACAGAGTTGTCAGGAAGTGGAATAGTCTGGGAAGTGATGTAGTAGAGGTAGGATCCATACATAGCTTTAAGAAGAGGTATGATAAAGCTCATGGAGCAGGAAGAGTGATCTAGTAGAGGCCAGTGAAGAGGCGGGGCCAGGAGCTGTGACTCGACTCCTGCAAACAAAATTAGGTGAGTACACACACACACACACACGCGCGCGCGCGCACACAAATACACAGGCCCATACTAGAATATGCAGCACCAGTCTGGAACCCACACCTGGTCAAGCACGTAAAGAAACTAGAGAAAGTGCAAAGGTTTGCGACAAGGTTAGTTCCACAACTCAGGGGTCTGTCCTATGATGAAAGGTTGAGGGAAATAGGACTAACAACACTGGAGGAAAGAAGGGTCAGAGGAGACATGATAACGACATACAAAATACTGCGGGGAATCGACAAGGTAGACAGTGACAGGATGTTCCAGAGAGGGAACACAGAAACAAGGGGACACAACTGGAAGCTGAAGACTCAGATGAGTCAAAGGGATGTTAGGAAGCATTTCTTCAGCCACAGAGTAGTCAGGAAGTGGAATAGTCTAGAGAAAGATATAGTGGAGGCAGGAACCATACATAGTTTTAAGACGAGGTATGATAAAGCTCATGGAGCAGGGAGAGCAGAGACCCAGTAGCAGACAGCGAAGAGGCGGGGCCAGGAGCTGAGTCTCGACCCCTGCAACCACAATTAGATGAGTACACAGCCGGTAGGTGAGATTCGGCCCCTTCAACCACATATAGGAGAGTACACACACCCGGCACACACAACCATATAAATATTTGAGGAATTAATTGAAAAACTAATCATTGATAGCGGGTCACCACCAGCATAACTGTATTAATGTAACTTCAGATAATTTACAGATAGATAATTACACAAAATAAGCGTAATTATCACATGAAAACCCAGAGTAGATAGGGAAGGATGCCCTCACCTAAACCATCGATTATCTGTCATACAAGTGAAGAAATGACAGGATGAGAGGCGCCTCCCAACCAACCTTACTCTATAATCCAGCTCATTAG
The DNA here is from genome assembly GCA_009830355.1 of Cherax destructor. NCBI lineage: Eukaryota > Metazoa > Arthropoda > Malacostraca > Decapoda > Parastacidae > Cherax > Cherax destructor. The sequence goes on from WNWK01009836.1 coordinate 27,237, forward strand.
ACGTGACTGTAAAACTGTACTTAAGTTTCCTCACTGGAAGTAAAGCGGTGATTTTTTTTTTTTGCGGGGGATACACTGGGAAAATCTTTATAATTTCTACTAACATACGGAGGGAACTATTATGTGTTTATCGCAACCATTTTTGTAATAGTCTGTAAAACCATATTAACAATATATACGAACATAAGAAAGTACACTGCAACAAGCCTACTGGCCCCTGCGAGGCAGGTTCAATTCTCCCACCGGCTTAATTCAATGCATTAACCTAGTCAGGTCAGCTCACATTCACTTAAGGAAGGAACACGGCATCTGACCTAGTTGCTTATCTCATTCCTCTCGCTTCCAGTCTTTATTAGCCCTTCCCCCCATTCCCAGAGCTCACACTACCATTCCTGTCTCCCAATCTCTAAACAATATTTTTTACCTTATATTCTCATGCATCTCCACCCACTCCTGATTTTCACCTTCATGTCTCTACTCTTACGTTCGCCCTCCTAGTCATCGCTCTTTCCTAATCCCTTCCATCCTTCACTCTATTTCCGCCTTCTCGTCTACTTTTCTCCTCATACCCGATCCACCTCTTACCTCTCTTATCACCAACTCTCTTCACCCTCATCTTCCCTGGACTAGTCTCGAAGGGAATCTCCAGACATCGTCTAGCTTCCAATTTATCTGCTCATGTTGATACTCCATGATATTACTCTGTACTTTATGATAGGTCTGATATAGGTCATGTATAGGGTCATGAAAGTCTATTTTTTGAGGTACTCAAATGCCAAGGTTATGTTTGGCAGACACACAAACGCCTCCATAATTATTCATCTCATGTTTGCCTCCGATATTATGCTTTCTCTGTCCTTCTAATATATATTTCATATCTAGTATTCTCTCTCCTTCCCTGATTTTTATAACCTTGCTCTTGCTGGATGAAGGTATCTGTCCAGGTCATCTCCACTATCTATTCTTTTCATTAGCTTAATATCGTCCCCTAACAAAAATACGTAGGACTCTTTCGTTAGGCATGTCGTTTACATATCTTGAGGAGCAGTTCCAGTCCCAGTACAGATCCCTGAGGAACATCGTATATCCCAATATATCTTGCCCGACCATCACTCTCTGTCCGCTTAGACATTCATTGATCCAGCGAAATGCGTTTCCCGACATTCTTGTTTCGTCTCCTAGTTTATAGATTTGTCTATGAGAAGATCAACTGCGATCTTACAGTCCAGAAATAACTCTTCCTTCTGCTCTTTTATGACGTTGAAGAACTCCAGTAGGTTCCTTGGACAGAATTTATCTTGATAAATTAGACATATGTGCAACATTTGGGTATCTTTAATGAGGAAACGTTTCGCCACACAGTGGCTTCATCAGTCCATACAAAGAAGAATGGTGAAGAACAGGGGGAGTTTGAGGTAATCAGTCCCACAGCCTTGAGTCCATGTAATCAGTCTATCAATCTTGAAAAGAATACAGCATATGTGCGAAGAAGTGGCTTATATACTGTAGGCAGGTGAGGTGCACCAGTCGTAGGTGGTGCCATATTTGACAAATCCTAATGTGGAAGTAGGTCATGCCTAAAGGCTGGGCAAGTAAAGAATTCCCTGTGGCGAAACGTTTTCTCATTAAAGATACCCAAGTGTTGCACATGCGTCTAATTTATCAACTTGTCGGTTCTCTGAACCATTCATCAGAATTTATCTTCTCTATCCCTGTGCTGGTTGTAATTTGTGACTCCATACCTCGTCAGGTGTTCCTATACTCTCTTCCTCATTATCTTCTCTTTTACCTAACACAGAGTTGTAGTTCAGTTCTCCCTAGGTTTGTAAAGATTGGGGCAACATTTGCCAATTTTTTTTTAGCTCCCTGGAATGTACACTGAATTCATCAACTTCTTGAAAATAGTTGCAAGTGACCCCCGGCACACTTTTTTAGAGTCAAGAAGACATTCTCAGCCCTCACTGCTCTCAGTGTGTCCAATTGGCTTCATAGATTCTCTACTGCATCCTTTGTTTCGTTCATGTTACCAAATCTCTGATAGGCTATCCGTTTTCTTCTGCTCCCTGTAATTACCCAGTTTCCTGTGTGAATTTACCTCCTCGATGCATTTAGTTCGTCATAGACCTACTTTTCGTTACATGTCAACTGTTTCTGATTCCTTTTAAAGTATTATTACACTTATTATTGCAATCATCATCCGTCTCACTCTCGTATATCCATGTTTCTCTCTGACGCTCACTTTTCAGTATCTTCAGTTCTATAATTTCTTTAGTTTTTCTGTGCTTCTGGTCTGTTTTTGTCATCGATATCTACATTTTCCCTTAGGTGTAATTTTTTAAGCTCCAATAGTTTCTTTTTTCTTGTCTCTCCTTCCAGTTTCCCCTTTTCCATTGATTCACATTCAGAAAGTCTCTCATTTACACACAGCGTACTTTCTGTAATCTGGTTTGTTTCTCTCATGTCTATCTAGGCTTCTTTCCTAGCTTATTTCTAGTAGGTAAACAAGCCCGCCATGCGCCAGGTCCCTTACGCACTTCTTATTTCTTACAACCTCCTTCCTTGTAGCTAAAGTCTCCTATGATCATCAGTTTTGTTTTTACTTTGCCACTTCTTCTGTTGTGGCTATCATGGTCCTGTTGCTCTCCCACATTCTGTGTTGGTCTTTTGCTATTAAATAATGGATCTAGATATTGTCACTATTACCTTAGTTTTCTCGGTCGTAATGGTGCTATTTATGTTGTTTTTATTCTCATTGTTTCAAATCCCTCTCGTTTCTTCGAAACTCCCATTGTGTTAGTGTACTCACCTCACCTATATGTACTTACCTATGTCGGGTTGCTATATCACTGTTTCGGTAATTTACTTCTAAAATACACCAATAAATATTTTTTTTCAGATATCTATGTAGCTGGCTTGATAGAGAAGTTTCCATATAATCCTTTTTATTCTGATTTCTTTGATAACAATCTGCCTTATAATACCCTGACTATTCCCCGAAGTGACTTGCATGTCGTAATCATATTTCTCTCTGTCTCATGTTCTTCTAGAATCAAGAATTTAGAGAGAATAGGACTAGCTCTCGTATTCTTTCCTCATAGTTCATTCGCATCAATTTAGGCACTAATCTTCATGTACTCCTTTGGTCTTTCATGTGAAAATCCAAATGAGCTCATCCAGAATTATGCCTTCTTGTATGTCTATGTAAAAGTGACAGATACATATATAACACTAATACGAGTATCAATTGGAACCCTTGACATCCAGCTGCCTAGTACAGTGTCGTATCTACACCTAGTGCAGCCAATTTACACACAAAAAATAATCAGAATGACCATATGGTCGTTCTTTCCCTTCATCCCTATGCCATTGAATGGTGGAGGAGAATGGTGAAACTGAATGGGTCCCATCACACTTTTTCATTCCATTGAAATGACCTACAAGAACTAAACAACTGTTATCTTCGTTACTGATGCGATCCATCGATCAGTCTCGGGATCAAGGACTATAATGTTCCGACGAGCGTCCTCAGTTTTTGCGTTCACTAGATGCCCAGGTGGTAGATTTAACATATTTCTACTGTAACTACGGGGTCATTACATTCAATCCGCTATTGTACTTTTCTTTTTATTTTGTAAAAAAAAAAAAAAAATTATAATTCAAAGGAAATATTTAAATTCCAGGGATTTTTTCATTTAAAATTGCAGTTCGGAAAGTAAAAATAAAGAACAAAAATCCTGAGGGCATCAGAAGGATTTTATTTAGAGCATCGAAACTGGGAAGCTTAAAGCAGTGCAAAATTCTGGTGTTATAGCCCAAAGCTTTATTATTGGGAAGCTTATTCTCTTCTCGCTTTCCCCCCTCTTAACCGGCTACCATCTCTTCTCTGTTCCTATTTCTCTCCCTCCATCTCTTCCTCTTCCTTCCCTCTGGATTTCCATCCATACCCTTCCTCCATCCTCCCCCTCCTAGTTTTCCTTCCTCTGTTATCTAATTCTTAATCCCCTGCACACTTCTCGCTATTCCCTAGCCTTCCTCTCATCTCTCCTCTCTCGTTCACCCCTTCTCCCTCACTACAATCATTTTCCTTATTTATCCCTCCCTCTATAACTCTCGTCCCCCTTTCTATTCCCTCCCTCGTTTTCTTTCCCTTCCTGCCTCAGGCAAGAGAATAAAAAAAGGATCAGGGAAAAAAAAACCTTGCAGGTTTTCTCCTAGATGCTCAATGAATATTCATTTTTACTCCTACCACCGTATATTTTTACGGCAGCGACTAATGTATTAGTACAGTTTTGCTGAGTACACAAACACGGACATATATGACATGTATCAGCATTTATGTTAGATTGTGGAGTTGTTCAAGATCGTGAGAGGCTGGGCAGAAACTAAGGATGCAGCCAACGTGTTGGCTCTGGTGCGGAATGTGGAAGCTGTCAGCTCTTGGATCTCGAATGGTTTCGATTAACTCAGACTAATTCTTGAAAAAAAAAAAACTTGAATGCATTTTTTCCCCCCATGGATCAAATGGCTCCGATCCTATGAGGGAAGGAGGGTACTGGTAGACCAAGTAAAAATACTGGCTGATCTTTTCTGCTTCTTTATGATCACTAGCACCTTCTTCTTCATTGACCCAAATCATTAATTTGCTATATTTGCAGAATCATTCTCTCTCTCTCTCTCTCTCTCTCTCTTTTCTCTCTCTCTCTTCTATCTCTCTATCTATCTATTCTTATCTATCTATCTATCTATCATTATCTATCTATCTATCTCTATCTATCTATCTATATATATATATATATATATATATATATATATATATATATATATATATATATATATATATAATAATGATAGATGCATATATAAAATATTTACTCCACTAATGATAACCCTCATGTCAAGCGATAGTCCCCTTCACCCCCTTTAGCGCCGCAGGTGCCTAAGGCTGGATAATTACCGGTCGTGTAGGAGGTGCATTACCAGGTATTGGGAAAGGATCTGCTCATTACCCGCCGCTGCAGGCCACACCACTGCAACACTGCACGTGGGGCTGGTGCACAGTACTTCCCCACCAACCCACTGCTTCCCCCCTTCCAACCCCACTACTGCCCCTCCTCCCTCACCAATGCACTGGGGAAGGGCCACTGCACAGTATTACTCCCACCTGCACACGGCTGCCCCGCCTCCCCAAATAATTACAACGGATGCTGGTATATAGCACTGAAACCCCCTTCCCACTGTTGCACTGACACCAATCCATGTACACGGGAGGGGTGGGTGTGCATAGCACTGTCCCTACCACTTATGCGGTTCTGCCCCCTACTAGTGTACGGTGGTAAAGGTTAATTCTTTTGTAAACAACAGTGTCTCTTGTCACGCGCCTCATTAGAATGATGATTCGTTCCCTGGATAAACATCTACCGAAACATCTTAGCTTACTCACACACCAATTCATAGTAGAGTATCGTAAGATTATCTACTATGAATTAGTGTGTGAGTATTGTAAGATACTCTACTATGAATTAGTGTGTGAGTATCGTAAGATACTCTACTATGAATTAGTGTGTGAGTATCGTAAGATACTCTACTATGAATTAGTGTGTGAGTATCGTAAGATACTCTACTATGAGTTAGTGTGTGAGTATCGTAAGATAATCAACTATGAATTAGTGTGTGAGTATCGTAAGATACTCTACTATGAGTTAGTGTGTGAGTATCGTAATATACTCAACTATGAATTAGTGTGTGAGTATCGTAAGATCCTCTACTATGAATTAGTGTGTGAGTATCGTAAGATACTCTACTATGAATTAGTGTGTGAGTATCGTAAGATACTCTACTATGAATTAGTGTGTGAGTATCGTAAGATACTTTACTAATCGGTCCAAGTCTGACCGAAACGTCGACATAAGCTTTTTTCTCCTATGTGTGTGGGTTATTTGTGTATCGTAAGATGAGATTTAGACATCTTTTTTGGGCAATCGGGTACATGGGAGGAATGTGCATAGCACTGTTTCTCCCACCCCATAGCCGGTGACAGGAGAGGCTGCGTAGTGCTTCACAACCAACACACGGATCGAGAGGCGAGAAACGGGTACACGAAGGCACAAATGGACGCAAAAATCACAAATATTTCCCAAGGATGTCAGGATATAATTTTGCACCCTCAGGATGGTAATTACAATGTCGTGGAGGAAGCAATGGCGGAGGAAGACTTCTTTGCACATCGTTAAGAATAAGTATGATAGAGCCCACTCGGTAACCACAAGTACAGACGCAGACACAGACCTCAGACACCCACCCATCCACACACACAAACACACACACACACATACACACACACACACACACACACCAACATCACACACTACAAAACACACAGCATACATTAGATGCTTTACCACAAGCTACGTGTAGTGTTATCACCCATTCAGTTGTTTATGTCGATCAACAAAAGACTTCCAACAGCGCTAGAAAGAAAGCAAGAAGAGGTGGTGAAAGGGAAGGTGGAGCGAGGAGAGAGAGAGAGAGAGAGAGAGAGAGAGAGAGAGAGAGAGAGAGAGAGAGAGAGAGAGTGGTAAAGCCTTTAACTGAAAGTTAAACGTTATGCAGTTACTATGTAAAAGTCCAAATTAAGGCTGATGGTGCGAGTTGTGAGAGAAGAATAATGTGGCTATTACACGGGTGTCTGACCCGTGGAGGCTGGTGAAGCAGGGAGTCATGTCTGTCATTGTTCCCCTCTCTCCCTCTCCTCTCTCTCTCTCTCTCCTCTCTCTTCTCTCTCTCTCTCTCTCTCTCTCTCCCAGAAGTGCATTTACGCAGTACCAAAGAAAAATATCAACGACTAGAAACGATAACGATGAAAAACGACTCTGACAAAACACATTGACGAATTTAAAAAAAAAAATCAGCCATCACATCAGGAAAACGCACAATTTGCATGAAGTATACATGACAAATGCATGAAAATTGCATGACAAATGCATGAGATATGCAAAAAACTGCATAACATATTCATAGCATATTACTGATGGGCCTCAGAAATAAGTTCATGGATTCTGAGTGGTTGCACACCTATCTACTGGGTGGGGTCCTGCAGGATGGTGGCACCCGGCAAGGCAGTGGCACCCAATAGGGGCGGCAGTAGCACCCAGGGGGGCGGCAGTGGCACCCTGGGGAGGGAGCGGCACTGGCGTGAGTGGAAGTGCTTGAAGATATAACTGCCTTAGCTAGTGTCACGGTACCTGCTGGGAATTGATTATTGAGTCGCCTTCAACTTTTGTTGCCTTGCGGCTTCTTGCAGTTTGCTGCCTCCAGTCCCCCCTAGTGTGTTGCTGCCTCCAGCCCCCTAGTGTGTTGCTGCCTCCAGCCCCCTAGTGTGTTGCTGCCTCCAGCCCCCCTAGTGTGTTGCTGCCTCCAGTCCCCCCTAGTGTGTTTCTGCCTCCAGTCCCCCTAGTGTGTTGCTGCCTCCAGTCCCCCTAGTGTGTTGCTGCCTCCAGTCCCCCCTAGTGTGTTGCTGCCTCTAGCCCCCCTAGTGTGTTGCTGCCTCCAGTCCCCAATAGTGTGTTGCTGCCGCCAGTCCCCCCTAGTGTGTTGCTGCCTCCAGTCCCCCTAGTGTGTTGCTGCCTCCAGTCCGCCTAGTGTGTTGCTGCCTCCAGCCCCCTAGTGTGTTGCTGCCTCCAGCCTCCCTAGTGTGTTGCTGCCTCTAGTCTCCCTAGTGTGTTGCTGCCTCCAGCCCCTCCTAGTGTGTTGCTGCCTCCAGTCCCCTCTAGTGTGTTGTTGCCTCCAGTCCCCCTAGTGTGTTTCTGCCTCCAGTCCCCCTAGTGTGTTGCTGCCCCCAGCCCCCCCTAGTGTGTTGCTGCCTCCAGTCCCCCCTAGTGTGTTGCTGCCTCCAGCTCCCTAGTGTGTTGTTGAATCCAGCCTCCCTAGTGTGTTGTTGCCTCCAGACCCCCTAGTGTGCGGCTTCTTGCAGTTTGCTGCCTCCAGTCCCCCCTAGTGTGTTGCTGCCTCCAGCCCCCTAGTGTGTTGCTGCCTCCAGCCCCCTAGTGTGTTGCTGCCTCCAGTCCCCCTAGTGTGTTTCTGCCTCCAGTCCCCCTAGTGTGTTGCTGCCTCCAGTCCCCCTAGTGTGTTGCTGCCTCCAGTCCCCCTAGTGTGTTGCTGCCTCTAGCCCCCTAGTGTGTTGCTGCCTCCAGTCCCCAATAGTGTGTTGCTGCCGCCAGTCCCCCCTAGTGTGTTGCTGCCTCCAGTCCCCCCTAGTGTGTTGCTGCCTCCAGTCCCGCCTAGTGTGTTGCTGCCTCCAGCCCCCTAGTGTGTTGCTGCCTCCAGCCTCCCCTAGTGTGTTGCTGCCTCTAGTCTCCCCTAGTGTGTTGCTGCCTCCAGCCCCTCCTAGTGTGTTGCTGCCTCCAGTCCCCTCTAGTGTGTTGTTGCCTCCAGTCCCCCCTAGTGTGTTTCTGCCTCCAGTCCCCCCTAGTGTGTTGCTGCCTCCAGTCCCCCCTAGTGTGTTGCTGCCTCCAGTCCCCCCTAGTGTGTTGCTGCCTCCAGCTCCCTAGTGTGTTGTTGAATCCAGCCTCCCCTAGTGTGTTGTTGCCTCCAGACCTTCTAGTGTGTTGCTGCCTCCAGCCCCCCCAGTGTGTTGCTGCCTCCAGCTCCACAGTGTGTTGCTGCCTCTAGCCCCACCAGTGCGTTGCTGCCTCCAGCCCCACCAGTGTGTTGCTGCCTTCAGCCCCCCGTGTGTTGCTGCCTCCAGCCCTACCAATGTGTTGCTGCTTCCAGCCCCCCAGTGTGTTGCTGCCTTCAGCCCCCCCGTGTGTTGCTGCCTCCAGCCCCACCAATGTGTTGCTGCCTTCAGCCCTCCCCGTGTGTTGCTGCCTCCAGTCCCACCAGTGTGTTGCTGCCTCCAGCCCCACCAGTGTGTTGCTGCCTCCAGCCCCACCAGTGTGTTGCTGCCTCCAGTCCCACCAGTGTGTTGCTGCCTCCAGCCCCACCAGTGTGTTGCTGCCTCCAGCCCCACCAGTGTGTTGCTGCCTCCAGCCCCCCGTGTGTTGCTGCCTCCAGTCCCACCAGTGTGTTGCTGCCTTTAACCCCACCAGTGTGTTGCCGCCTCCACCCCCAGCAGTGTGTTGCTGCCTCCAGCCCCACCAGTGTGTTGCCGCCTCCACCCCCACCAGTGTGTTGCCGCCTCCAGCCCCACCAGTGTGTTGCCGCCTCCAGCCCCACTAGTGTGTTGCCGCATCCACCCCCACCAGTGTGTTGCCGCCTCCACCCCCACCAGTGTGTTGCCGCCTCCAGCCCCACCAGTGTGTTGCCGCCTCCACCCCCACCAGTGTGTTGCTGCCTCCAGTCCCACCAGTGTGTTGCTGCCTCCAGTCCCACCAGTGTGTTGCTGCCTCCAGCTCCACCAGTGTGTTGCCGCCTCCACCCCCACCAGTGTGTTGCCGCCTCCACCCCCACCAGTGTGTTGCTGCCCCCAGTCCCACCAGTGTGTTGCTGCCTCCAGTCCCACCAGTGTGTTGCTGCCTCCAGCTCCACCAGTGTGTTGCCGCCTCCACCCCCACCAGTGTGTTGCTGCCTCCACCCCCACCAGTGTGTTGCCGCCTCTAGCCCCACCAGTGTGTTGCCGCCTCCAGCCCCACTAGTGTGTTGTCACCTCCACCCCACCAGTGTGTTGCTGCCTCCAGCCCCACCAGTGTGTTGCCGCCTCCAGCCCCACTAGTGTGTTGCCACCTCCACCCCCACCAATGTGTTGCCGCTTCAAGCCCCACCAGTGTGTTGCCGCCTCAAGCCCCACCAGTGTGTTGCCGCCTCAAGCCCCACTAGTGTGTTGCTGCCTCCAGCCCCACCAGTGTGTTGCCGCCTCCAGCCCCACTAGTGTGTTGCCACCTCCACCCCACCAGTGTGTTGCCGCCTCCAGCCCCACCAGTGTGTTGCCGCCTCAAGCCCCACCAGTGTGTTGCCGCCTCAAGCCCCACCAGTGTGTTGCCGCCTCAAGCCCCACCAGTGTGTTGCCACCTCCACCCCCACCAGTATTTTGCCGCCTCAAGCCCCACCAGTGTGTTGCTGCCTCCAGCCCCACCAGTGTGTTGCTGCCTCCAGCCCCACCAGTGTGTTGCCGCCTCAAGCCCCACCAGTGTGTTGCCGCCTCAAGCCCCACCAGTGTGTTGCCGCCTCAAGCCCCACCAGTGTGTTGCCGCCTCAAGCCCCACCAGTGTGTTGCCGCCTCAAGCCCCACCAGTGTGTTGCCGCCTCAAGCCCCACCAGTGTGTTGCCGCCTCAAGCCCAACCAGTGTGTTGCCACCTCCACCCCAACAAGTGTGTTGCCACCTCCACCCCCACCAGTGTGTTGCCGCCTCAAGCCCCACCAGTGTGTTGCTGCCTCCAGCCCCACCAGTGTGTTGCTGCCTCCAGCCCCACTAGTGTGTTGCCACCTCCACCCCCACCAGTGTGTTGCCGCCTCAATCCCAAGTATGTTGCCGCCGCCCACCAATGTGTTGCCACCTCCACCCCCACCAGTGTGTTGCCGCCTCAAGCCCCACCAGTGTGTTGCCGCCTCAAGCCCCACCAGTGTGTTGCCACCTCCACCCCCACCAGTGTGTTGCCACCTCCACCCCCACCAGTGTGTTGCCGCCTCAAGCCCCACCAGTGTGTTGCTGCCTCCAGCCCCACCAGTGTGTTGCTGCCTCCAGCCCCACTAGTGTGTTGCCACCTCCACACCCACCAGTGTGTTGCCGCCTCAAGCCCCACCAGTATGTTGCCGCCTCAAGCCCCACCAATGTGTTGCCACCTCACCCCACCAATGTGTGCGCCTCAAGCCCCACCAGTGTGTTGCCGCCTCAAGCCCCACCAGTGTTGCCGCCTCAAGCCCCACCAGTGTGTTGCCGCCTCAAGCCCCCAGTGTGTTGCCGCCTCAAGCCCACCAGTGTGTTGCCGCCTCAAGCCCCACCAATGTGTTGCCACCTCCACCCCCACCAGTGTGTTGCCGCCTCAAGCCCCACCAATGTGTTGCCGCCTCAAGCCCCACCAGTGTGTTGCCGCCTCAAGCCCCACCAATGTGTTGTCATCTCCACCCCCACCAGTGTGTTGCCGCCTCAAGCCCCACCAATGTGTTGCCGCCTCAAGCCCCACCAGTGTGTTGCCGCCTCAAGCCCCACCAATGTGTTGCAACCTCCACCCCCACCAGTGTGTTGCCGCCTCAAGCCCCACCAATGTGTTGCCACCTCCACCCCCACCAGTGTGTTGCCGCCTCAAGCCCCACCAATGTGTTGCCGCCTCAAGCCCCACCAATGTGTTGCCGCCTCAAGCCCCACCAGTGTGTTGCCGCCTCAAAATTACTGAGATATCTTCAAAATAAAACTAACTGTGAAAATTAATTTAAATGTTTCGAAATTTTTAAGGTATATGTGTACACTGGACCATACATAAGAACATAGAAAGAAGGAACACTTCAATAGGCCTACTGGCCCACAGGTCCAAGTCACCTACGGGCCTAAACCACTGGGACAAGCTAGTCAGGTCAAAGCCACATCCACTTAAGAAGGAAGGAGCACGGCATCAGACCTTTCAGCACAAGCTAGTCAGGTCCAACTCACACCCACCCACACTTACTCATGTATTTATCTAACCTATTTTTAAAACTACACAAGGTTTTAGCTTCAAATACTGTACTCGGGCGTTTGTTCCACTCATCCACAACTCTATTACCAACTTGAAACCATTGCTGCGAGTTCTGTCTTGGCTAGATATTTTTACCACTATTATCCTGGGCCACACTATCACCCTGGGCCACACTATCACCCTGGGCCTCACTATCACCCTGGGCCACACTATCACCCTGGGCCACACTATCACCCTAGGCCACACTATCACCCTGGGCCACACTATCACCCTGGGCCACACTATCACCCTGGGCCTCACTGCCAACTCGGGAGAAGCACCATGCCGGTCCACACAAATCCTATCAGGATTGGTAAGTTTTTTCGTACACTGAGACGTTGGACTTCGTGCGACCAGCAATAATAGCCTGGTTGATCAGGCCTTGATCCACCGGCAGGCCTGGTCATGAACTGGACTGTGGGGGCGTTAACCCCCCAGGTAAACTAATAACCGTCGGCTTTGTTGTCAATTCTGGCATTGCACTATTTGATCTTTTCTCTTATTCCTTCTCTTCATCCTCATTCTCCGAGTTTTTTCTTCTATTCACCTTCCTCCTCCTCCTCCTCCTCCTCCTCCTCCTGCTCATTTCATTGTTTTTTACACTCCTCCTCCTCCTCCTTCTTCTTCTTCTTCTCCTTGTCCTCCTACTTCCCCTAGTCTTTCTATCTCTCCTACTTATACTCCTCCTCCTTCTTCTCCTCTTCCTCCTTCTCTTCAGTGTTCTTTCTCCTTCATTGTTACATTGTTCTTTCACATTAGCATTCTCAAGATGAGAGAGAGCATCCCTGGGTGCACACAGCAGCAGGCAAGAGAGCATCCCTGGGTGCACACAGCAGCAGGCAAGAGAGCATCCCTGGGTGCACACAGCAGCAGGCAAGAGAGCATCCCTGGGTGCACACAGCAGCAGGCAAGAGAGCATCCCTGGGTGCACACAGCAGGAGGCAAGAGAGCATCCCTGGGTGCACACAGCAGGAGGCAAGAGAGCATCCTGGGTGCACGCAGCAGGAGGCAGAGAGCATCCTGGGTGCACGCAGCAGGAGGCAAGAGAGCATCCCTGGGTGCACGCAGCGGGAGGCAAGAGAGCATCCTTGGTGCACGCAGCAGGAGGCAGAGAGCATCCTGGGTGCACACAGCAGGAGGCAAGAGAGCATCCCTGGGTGCACGCAGCAGGAGGCAAGAGAGCATCCTGGGTGCACACAGCAGGAGGCAGAGAGCATCCTGGGTGCACGCAGCAGGAGGCAAAGAGCATCCTGGGTGCACACAGCAGGAGGCAGAGAGCATCCTGGGTGCACGCAGCAGCAGGCAAGAGAGCATCCCTGGGTGCACGCAGCAGGAGGCAAGAGAGCATCCCTGGGTGCACGCAGCAGCAGGCAAGAGAGCATCCCTGGATGCACGCAGCAGGAGGCAAGAGAGCATCCCTGGGTGCACGCAGCAGGAGGCAAGAGAGCATCCCTGGGTGCACGCAGCAGGAGGCAAGAGAGCATCCCTGGGTGCACGCAGCAGCAGGCAAGAGAGCATCCCTGGATGCACGCAGCAGGAGGCAAGAGAGCATCCCTGGGTGCACACAGCAGGAGGCAAGAGAGTATCCCTGGGTGCACACAGCAGGAGGCAAGAGAGCATCCCTGGATGCACGCAGCAGGAGGCAAGAGAGCATCCCTGGGTGCACGTACCAGCAGGCAAGAGAGCATCCCTGGGTGCACGCAGCAGCAGGCAAGAGAGCATCCCTGGATGCACGCAGCAGGAGGCAAGAGAGCATCCCTGGGTGCACACAGGAGCAGGCAAGAGAGCATCCCTGGGTGCACACAGCAGCAGACGTGGGAGCATCTCTGGGTGCACGCAGAAACAGACGTGAGAGCATCGCTGGGTGCACGCAGCAACAGACGTGGGAGCATCCCTGGGTGCACGCAGCAACAGACGTGAGAGCATCCCTGGGTGGACGCAGCAACAGACGTGAGAGCATCCCTGGGTGGACGCAGCAACAGACGTGAGAGCATCGCTGGGTGCACGCAGCAACAGACGTGAGAGCATCCCTGAGTGGACGCAGCAACAGACGTGGGAGCATCCCTGGGTGCACGCAGCAACAGACGTGAGAGCATCCCTGGGTGCACGCAGCAACAGACGTGAGAGCATCCCTGGGTGCACGCAGCAACAGACGTGAGAGCATCCTGGGTGACGCAGCAACAGACGAGCAGACGAACGACGTGGAGCATCCTTGGGTGGACGCAGCAACAGACGTGAGAGCATCCCTGGGTGGACGCAGCAACAGATGTGGGAGCCTCACTGGGTGGACGCAGCAACAGACGTGAGAGCATCCCTGAGTGGACGCAGCAACAGACGTGAGAGCATCCCTGGGTGCACGCAACAACAGACGTGGGAGCATCCATGGGTGCACGCAGCAACAGACGTGAGAGCATCCCTGGGTGGACGCAGCAACAGACGTGGGAGCATCCCTGGGTGCATGCAGCAACAGACGTGAGAGCATCCCTGGGTGGACGCAGCAACAGACGTGAGAGCATCGCTGGGTGCACGCAGCAACAGACGTGAGAGCATCTCTGGGTGCACGCAGCAACAGACGTGAGAGCATCGCTGGGTGCACGCAGGAACAGACGTGGAGCATCCCTGGGTGCACGCAGCAACAGACGTGAGCATCCTGGGTCACGCAGCAACAGACGTGAGCATCCCTTGGTGCACGCAGCAACAGACGTGAGCATTGCTTGGTGCACGCAGCAACAGACGTGAGAGCATCCCTGGGTGCACGCAGCAACAGACGTGAGCATCCTGGGTGCACGCAGCAACAGACGTGGAGCATCCCTGGGTGCACGCAGCAACAGACGTGAGCATTCCTGGGTGCACGCAGCAACAGACGTGGAGCATCCCTGGGTGCACGCAGCAACAGACGTGAGCATTCCTGGGTGCACGCAGCAACAGACGTGGGAGCATCCCTGGGTGCACGCAGCAACAGACGTGAGAGCATCCGTGGGTGGACGCAGCAACAGACGTGAGAGCATCCCTGTGTGCACGCAGCAACAGACGTGGGAGCATCCCTGGGTGCACGCAGCAACAGACGTGGGAGCATCCCTGGGTGCACGCAGCAACAGACGTGAGCATCCCTGGTGCACACAGCAACAGACGTGAGAGCATCCCTGGGTGCACGCAGCAACAGACGTGAGAGCATCCCTGGGTGCACGCAGCAACAGACGTGAGAGCATCCCTGGGTGCACGCAGCAACAGACGTGAGAGCATCCCTGGGTGCACGCAGCAACAGACGTGGGAGCATCCCTGGGTGCACGCAGCAACAGACGTGGGAGCATCCCTGGGTGCACGCAGCAACAGCAGCAACAGACGTGAGAGCATCCCTGGGTGCACGCAGCAACAGACGTGGAGCATCCCTGGGTGCACGCAGCAACAGACGTGAGACATCCCTGGGTGCACGCAACAACAGACGTGAGAGCATCCTGGGTGCACGCAACAACAGACGTGAGAGCATCCCTGGGTGCACGCAACAACAGACGTGAGAGCATCCCTGGGTGGACGCAGCAACAGACATGAGAGCATCCCTGGGTGCACGCAGCAACAGACGTGAGAGCATCCCTGGGTGGACGCAGCAACAGACGTGAGAGCATCCCTGGGTGGACGCAGCAACAGACGTGAGAGCATCCCTGGGTGCACGCAGCAACAGACGTGAGAGCATCCCTGGGTGCACGCAACAACAGACGTGAGAGCATCCCTGGGTGCACGCAACAACAGACGTGAGAGCATCCCTGGGTGCACGCAACAACAGCAGGCGTCGACTGTGCCACAAGTGCACCAGGTCACTTTGTCCTCTCAACTTTTCTCTCTCAGCATGATGACCTTTATCTCTCTTATTCTAATTCATTATTTTTTCACTCTGTTGTCTGTCTCCCCTTGTCTCTAATCTGTTCTGTTTACATAATTTTTTTTTTTTTTGCTACTGTTTTCTCTCGTCTTTTCCTCTGACTTCTCACATTTTCTTTCTGTTTCTTTTCCTGTTGCTCGACTGTCTGTTTTCTCCCTTTTCTTTTGTCTCATTTCTATTGTTTTTCAAATGGTTCTTCGGTCTTTTCTTTCTTTTAGCTCTTGTTCTTCGCATGTTTTTTCTTATTGCTCTTCTCTCGTTTCTCTCGTGTTATCTCCTTTCTTTTCGCTTTAATCTGGATCTCTTTTCTGGCATCTGGTATTAATCTCACCTCTTTTCTAATGTATTTTTTCCCTGGTCTATTTTATATTTGTCTCAATTTTTCTCTACATTTTATCTTAATTAGTGTTTCTCTCCTATGTTTGTCAGGAAGCAAATAAAATCTGAATTTAATTAATAAAATAAAATATTTATTTACTATTTTCAGTCTCTCTCTCTTAGCTGACAGTAAGTAACCAGGAATTCCGATCAACCTTGGCTTTGTTGTCGCTTCCAGGAAGAAGGATTGGAAGAACGGAGAGTTACTCATGGGTCGACAGTTGTATGCACACTGCACAGGGTACACGCTCATGTCAGTCGACAGGCTGGAGCTCACAACAAGCTTGTATTCTGAGAGCTTTTCTCTCTCTACACTGAGTTCTGCCCCTGTGTCGTGTTTTCGTTACTTTATATTAGTGGTATATAGAATGACGTCAAGCTGATGAATAAGTCGAAACGTTTCATCTGCTCAACAAGTTTTTTCAGTCAAATTCAGAGGCGACTCTTCGCCAGAAACCAGCACTTAAGAGGGGAATGTTTCATTCGGTCCTGGACCATTTTCAAGTCACAACTGAGGAGAGGCGGCTTTTAAACTTTAGACAGTGGACGAAGTGAAAAGATCGAATCACCTTATTAAGGATGGAACATTAAAAAAATGCTGATCTTCTTCAAAGATTTTTTTTTTTGTACCTGGCGATGAAGTTAATATCGTCATAGTGAAATGTGATTCTGCAATGACTATGAAAAATTATGTGGTGAATCTTGCAAGGGAGGTAGCCATCACTCATTATGTGTTAGTACGCGACATGGCGAGATTCGTCGCGCAAGTGGAGGTGCCAAGGGAAATTCAGTCAGATCAGAGATCAAACTTCTCATCTAAGATCTCCCGTGAAGATCTTTTCCAGCTTCGAATAAACAATAGTACTATCTTGAAAGTCAAGCCAAGTTGTTAGTTAGTTAATCGGACTTGAAACTTATCGACACACAAGGGGTCTTTAAGACTGCGTGTGATCTGTTCCTCAAACATCAAGAATACTTTAATCCCAAATGTGGACGTTTTAGGATTAAACGCTACTTGTGTGTGTATATATATATTTTATTATTTTATTAACACATCGGCCGTCTCCCACCAAGGCAGGGTGGCCCGAAAAGAAAAACTTTCACCATCATTCACTTCATCACTATCTTGCCAGAGGCATGATTAAACTATAGTTATAAAACTGCAACATTAACACCCCTCCTTCAAAGTGCAGACTGTGTACTTCCCATCTCCAGGACTCAAGTCCGGACTGCCGGTTTCTTTGAATCCCTTCATAAATATTACCCTGCTCACACTCCAACAGCACGTCAAGTCTTAAAATTCCTTTGCCTCCATTCGCTCCTATCTAATATACTCACACATGCTTACTGGAAGTCCAAGCCCCTCTCACACAAAACCTCCTTTACCCCCTCCCTCCAACCTTTCCTAGGCCGACCCCTATCCCGCATTCCCTCCACTACAGATTTATACACACTCGAAGTCATTCTATTTTGTTCCAGCCTCTCTACATGTTCGAACCACCTCAACAACTCCTCCTCAGCCCTCTGGATAATTGTTTTGGTAATCCCACACCTCCTCCTAATTTCCAAATTACGAATTCTCTACATGATATTCACACCACACATTGCCCTCAGACACGACATCTCCACTGCCTCCAGCCTTCTCCTTGATGCAATTTTCACCACCCATGCTTCACATCCATATAAGAGCGTTGGTATAATTATATATCATATCATCATCACTATATAATAGCGTATTATAGTATAATATATATATATATATATAAAATATATATATATATATATATATATATATATATATATATATTTATATGATATATGATAATTTTTTAGGTGATGATGAGTAGTTTTAATAGTTTTTTATTTATAAGGAGACTAACAGAAAAAAAAAAAAAAAGAGAGAGGAGAGAGAGAGAGAGAGAGAGAGAACACATACTCTCCACGGATATGTTTACTGTTTCTGTCAGTGTACACACATCAAGGGAGCTAAACTTATCATAAAATATACACCATGTGCATGTTGCAAGTGAGGTTAGAGAGGAAAATTACAGTATTAAGGTGTATATCCTTGCAATATACACTAGACCCAGGTTCTCAAATTCCAACCCCTGTCTCAGCTTCCTGGAACACCAGTTACGTATTATTCAGTATGATGGACAGCATCAGCAGTGTCACTGTGAATGTGTCTATCTCAAGGACATTTCCAAATCCATGACTCAGGTTCGAGACAATACCTCACCCATCTTCCTTACTCGCTCTAACCCATCGCTCTTCATCCCTCTTCTCCTCCCCTCTCTCATTATTCCCCATCCTACCCATCTAATTATTTCCTTATACCCCCATCTCACCCCTCTTACACACTCCCTATTCCCCATCCTACCCATCTTCCTCCCAATCCCGCTCCCGATCGCTGAAGTCTGCTGGCGACATTAACGCCCCGGCTGCCTAAGATGAAGCCAAGATAGAGTCAGCCTCCTTAGCCCAGCAGAGGGAAAATTTTGATGCAGGTGGAGAGTAATTGGGGAGCGCCAGGCCGGAAACACCGCAGAGGGAAAAAAAAGAAAATCGTAATTTTGCTGGGAATGGCACTGACTACTAGATTAAATTTTTCAGTTAATTTTCGCTCCTGGTTTTGTTGTCGTGGCTTCTGGATGTGTGTGTGTACTCACCTTATTGTACTCACTTAGTTGTGGTTGCAGGGGGTCGATTCACGCTCTCTGTGAATCTGAACAAGATGTCCTCTCTTGAGCTACTCTACCAGCAGCTGAAGGAAGAACTGAGGGTAGCTAAGCTTGAGATACAGCGACTGACTGAGGAAAACAAGAGGATTCGTAGTAATCCTCCTGTTGAGAATCCTCAAGCCAAGAAAGGAACCTGGGCAGTGGCTGTAATGCATGGGACAAAGTTAAAGATCAAGAGGATGGATGGAGAGGTAGAATTAACGAAGAACCAGAAGCCTGTTGTGGAAACATCGAACCGATTCTCCGTGTTACCCGATGAATGTGAGTCGACTACAGGAACATCACGAACGACACCAAGGAAGGTAAGAACATTGTTCTTGTTGGGGATAGTCAAATTAGGTATATGGATAGGGCCTTCTGCTTGAAAGATAGAAGTAGGAGACAGAGGGTTTGCTTTCCTGGGGCTGGGATGGAGGATATTGTTAGCCGTCTGGACGACATCATGAGAGGTAATGGGAGCAATCCTATTATCTGTCTCAGTGCTGGAGGCAACGATGTTGGCAGACGTAGGAGTGAGGACCTGACTAGCAGGTATAGGTCAGCAATAGACATAATTAGGAAGAAGGGTGGGAACCCTGTCATATGTGGTATTTTGCCAAGGAGAGGAGTTGGAGATGAATGGCTGTCCAGGGCAATTGGTGTCAATTGCTGGCTGGACAAAACTGTAAGGATAATGCAGTACCATTCATTTGCAACTGGGACCACTTCTATGGCCGAAATGACATGTATGCCAGGGATGGGGTTCACTTATCCAGGGCAGGTGTGGATTTTCTTGCTAGCTCAGTTGAGGGTGTTGTTAGGACTTTAAACTAAGATTAGTTAGAGGTATGGGTTTAGAAATGGAAAATACTGAATGTCGAAATATAGATCTAGGCTTTGATATAAAAATTCTTAACAATAACAAGGACAGTAATATGTATAGTGGAAAAACAGAATGGAGCAGGAAGGGTAAAGAGAAAGGAGGGTCTTTAAAAGTGTATTATACAAATAGTCGTAGTGCTAGGAATAAGATGGACGATTTGAGATTAGTTGCAAGTGCAGGTAACATTGATGTATTTGCCATAACTGAGACGTGGTTCAATACGAAAAATAGGGACATGCCTGCTGAATGTCATATACAGGGTTTTAAATTGTTCCAAGTAGACAGAAGTTTCGGGAAGGGGGTGGAGTGGCACTGTATGTCCGAGATCGCTTGAACTGTTGCATAAAAAAAGGAATAAAGTCTGAAATAACACATACAGAGTCTGTCTGGATAGAATTTTCAGAGGGGCATGAAAAATTGATTTTAGGTGTGATATACCGTCCCCCAAACTTAGATAGGGACCAAGGAGACTACTATGGGAGGAAATTGTTAAGGCCACAATGCACGATAACGTAGTTATTCTGGGTGACTTCAACTTTAGTCAAATTGATTGGAATTTTTTGACTGGGAATTTAGAATCTAACGACTTCTTAGAAGTAGTTCAAGATTGTTTTTGAAGCAGTTTGTGACAGAACCTACAAGGGAAATAATCTGCTTGACTTAGTTCTGGCAAACAAGGAAACCCTTGTTAATAATTTAGAAATTACAGAGGAACTCGGCGCAAGCGACCACAAATCAATTACCTTTGGCATTGAATGGAAGTTTCATAGTAGGAATAACTCAGTAACGGTCCCAGATTTTCGCTTAGCAGATTACAATGGACTTAGAGAACACTTATCATCTGTGGACTGGGGTAATGAAGAGAGCTATCAATATGACAGTTTTCTGAACACTATACATGCTGCCCAAAGAACATTTATCCCATATAAAGAAATTAGATCGAATAGAAATGACCCAAAATGGATGAATAATAGGCTCAAATATCTTTTAGGGCAGAAGAAAGGAATTTATAGGCGTATCAAAAGAGGTGAGGGTCATCTTATGAATCAGTATATTGACATTAAGAGGGACGTTAAAAAGGGGATAAGAAAAGCTAAGCGGGACTACGAAATTAAAGTTGCTAGGGATTCGAAAACTAACCCAAAAAGTTTTCCAGGTGTATAGAACAAAAGTTAGAGATAAGATAGGTCCCCTTATAAATAATTATGGGTATCTTACTGACAAAGATAATGAAATGTGCTCTATTTTTAATAATTATTTTCTCTCGGTTTTCACTCAGGAAGACACTAATAATATCCCAAGAATTAGGTATTTTAGTAGGCCTGAAGAAGATAAATTATGTAGTATCACAGTCACTAGCGAAATAGTTATCAAACAGATAGACCGTTTGAAGCAAAATAAATCGCCAGGCCCTGATGAGCTTTTTCAAGGGTTCTTAAGGAATGCAAAATTGAACTCTGTGAACCCTTAACTAACATTTTTAACCTATCTCTTCAAACAGGTGTAGTGTCTGATACGTGGAAGATGGCTAATGTAATTCCTATTTTTAAAGCAGGGGACAAGTCGTTACCATCAAATTACCGCCCAATAAGTCTAACATCAATTGTAGGCAAATTATTAGAGTCGATTATAGCTGATAACATAAGAAGCCATCTCGATAGGCATAATTTGATTAATGATACTCAACATGGATTCACCAGGGGCCGTTCCTGCCTAACTAATTTATTAACTTTTTCAGTAAGGCTTTTGAGGCAGTTGATCATGATAAAGAATTCGATATTGTTTATTTGGATTTTAGTAAGGCTTTTGATAGAGTACCACATCAGAGACTGTTAAAGAAAGTGGCTGCTCATGGCATTGGGGGAAAAGTGTTTTCATGGATCGAGTCATGGCTCACCAATAGGAAGCAGAGGGTGTGCATTAATGGGGTTAAATCTGAGTGGGGATCTGTAACAAGTGGCGTTCCACAGGGATCGGTTTTGGGCCCGTTGTTGTTTATAATATATATAAATGACCTTGACGAGGGAATTTCTAGTGATATGAGCAAATTCGCTGATGACACGAAGATAGGTAGGATAATCGATTCAGACGTAGATGTCAGTGAACTACAGGAGGATTTAGACAAACTCAATTCCTGGTCAGAAAAATGGCAGATGCAGTTCAATGTAGATAAATGCAAAGTTCTAAAGCTCGGAGTGTCCATAACCCAAGCACTTATAAGTTAAATAACGTAGAACTTAGCCATACAGATTGCGAGAAGGACTTGGGGGTGATGGTAAGCAGCAACCTTAAACCAAGACAGCAATGCCTAAGCGTACGTAATAAGGCAAATAGATTACTGGGATTTATATCAAGAAGTGTTAGCAACAGAAGTCCAGAGGTTATATTACAGCTTTATACATCATTAGTAAGGCCTCACCTAGATTACGCAGCTCAGTTCTGGTCTCCATATTACAGAATGGACATAAATTTGTTAGAAAACATTCAGCGTAGAATGACTAAATTAATACATAGCATTAGAAATCTTACTTACGAAGAAAGATTGAAGACCCTTAAATTACATTCACTTGTAAGACGTAGAATGAGGAGACATGATCGAGGTATACAAGTGGAAAATGGGTATTAACAAAGGGGATATAAATAAGGTCTTGAGGGTATCTCTCCAAGAGAGAACCCGCAATAATGGATTCAAGTTAGATAAGTTTAGATTTAGAAAGGATATAGGAAAGTATTGGTTTGGAAATAGGGTAGTTGATGAGTGGAACAGTCTGCCTAGTAGGGTTATTGAAGCTAGGACCTTGGGTAGTTTCAAATTTAGGTTGGATAAATTCATGAGTGAGAGGGGTTGGATTTGAGTGGGAATTGCACATGAGTAAATAAAATTATCAAATCTTATTTCTTGGGTAGCATTGAAAGTTGGGTTGAACAAGTGTTCTGTTGGTGGGATGGAATGTGAAGGACCTGCCTAGTATGGGCCAACAGGCCTGCTGCAGTGTTTCTCCTTTCTTTCTTATGTTCTTATGTTCTTGGCCCCGCCTCTTCACTGGTCGCTACTAGGTCACTCTTCCTGCTCCATGAGTTTTATAATACCTCTTCGTAAAGCTATGTATGGATCCTGCCTCCACTACATCACTTCCCAGACTATTCCACTTCCTGACAACTCTGTGACTGAAGAAATACTTCCTAACATCCCTGTAATTCATCTGAGTCTTCAACTTAGAACTGTGACCTCTTGTTGCTGTGTCCCATCTCTGGAACATCCTGTCTCTGTCCACCTTGTCGATTCCTCTCAGTATCTTATATGTCGTTATCATATTCTCCCTATCTCTCCTGTCTTCCTGTGTCGTCAGGTCGATTTCCCTTAATCTCTTTCCTAAGGACATACCCCTTAGCTCCGGAACTAGTCTTGTTGCAAACCTTTAAACTTTCTCTAGTTTCTTTACGTGCTTGGCTAGGTGTGGGTTCCAAACTGGTGCTGCATACTCCAGTATGGGCCTAACGTACACAGTGTACAGGGTCCTTAATGATTCCTTAGATGTGCCCGGTGTTATACTCACCCCAAGATCCTTTTCCTTGAGTGAGGTTTGTAGTCTCTTGCCCCCTAGAGTGTACTTCGTCTGCGGTCTTCTTTGCCCTTCCCCATTCTTCATGATTTTGCCCTTGGTGAGGTTGAGCTCCAGGAGCCAGTTTCTGGAACAGGCCTGCAGCCTGTCCAGATCCCTTTGTACTTTGTAGTGCTGCCTGGTCCTCGTCCGATTGAATTCTTCTCATCAACTTCACATCATCTGCAAACAGGGTCACTTCGGAGTCAATTCCTTCCGCCATGTCGTTCCCAAATACCAGAAACAGCACTGGTCCTAAGACTGAACCCTGTGGAACCTCGCTAGTTACAAGCGCCCGCTCTGACACCTTGCCACGTACCATGACTCGCTGTTGTCTTCCTGACAGGTATTCCCTGATCCATTGCAGTACCTTCCCTGTTATCCCTGCCTGGTCCTCCAGCTTTTGCACTAATCTCCTGTGTGGAACTGTGTCAAACGCCTTCTTACAGTCCAAAAAAATGCAACCTATCCACCTCTATCTCTCTCTCTCTCTCTCTTGCCTTACTGCTGTCACCCTGTCATAGAACTCCAGTAGGTTTGTGACACAGGATTTCCCGTCCCTGAAACTGTACTGGATGTCGTTGATAAGCTCATTCCTTTCTAGGTGCTCCACCACTCTTCTCCTAGTAATCTTTTCTATGACTTTGCATACTATACATGTCAGTACCACTGGTCTGTAGTTTAATGCTTCGTGTCTGTCTCCTTTTTTGAAAATTGGGACTACATTTGCTGTCTTCCATACCTCAGGTAGTCGCCCTGTATCGATAGATGTGTTGAAGATTGTTGTTAGTGGTACACATAGCGCCTCTGCTTCCTCTCTCAGGACCCGTGGAAAGATGTTATCCGGCCCCATCGCCTTTGAGGTATCTAGCTGGCTTAGAAGTCTCTTCACTTCTCCTCGGTTGTATGTATTGTGTCGATGAATGGTTCAGAGAACCGACAAGTTGATAAATTAGACACATATGCAACACTTGGGTATCTTTATTGAGGAAACGTTTCGCCACACAGTGGCTTCATCAGTCCAATACGAAGTAGAAAGTAGTAAGGAGTAGTGGATGGTACCACTATGACCCCGCCTCCTCCTGCTTCGTCTCACCTGTCTACAGTTCTACAGTATGTAAGCAACTACTTTTGCCCTATGCTGTACTTACTACAAGATTGATGGACTGAACACATCGACTCCAGGCCGAGGGACTGATTACCTCAAACTCCTCCTCTCCTTACTACTTTCTGCTTTGTATTGGACTGATGAAGCCACTGTGTGGCGAAACGTTTCCTCAATAAAGATACCCAAGTGTTGCATATGTGTCTAATTTATCATGTATTGTGTCCAACATTTGATGGTGTACCCCGCCTTTCCGTCTTTCTGGAGTCCCTTCTGCCTCATACTTCGCAGTCGTTTTTTGTGATCTTTCCTCCTTCCTTCCTTCCTCAGTCTGATTACCTGGTCCTTGACTGTTGTTTTCCTCCTAATGTGGCTATACAACAGCTTCGGTTCAGATTTAGCTTTCGCTGCTATGTCATTTTCGTATTGTTGTTGGGCCTCCCTTCTTACCTGTGCATATCCATTTCTGGCTCTACGACTGCTCTCCTTATTCTCCTGGGTCCTTTGCCTTCTATACTTCTTCCATTCTCTAGCACACTTGGTTTTGGCCTCTCTACACCTTTGGGTGAACCAAGGGCTCATCCTTTCTTTCTCGTTATTTATGTTACCCTTGGGCACAAACCTCGCCACAGCTTCCTTGCATATTGTTGTCACATATTACATCATCTCGTTTACTGACTTCCCTGCCAGTTCTCTGTCCCGCTGAACCCAGTGCAGGAAATTCTTCATGTCTGTGTAGTCCGCTCTCTTGTAGTTTGGCTTCATTCGACCTGCCCTTATTGCTACCCCCTCCACTTGTAACTCTACTATGTGTTCGAAGCTCAGAACCACGTGTTCACTGGCCCCGAGGAATTTCATATGTAATGTCCTCAATATCTGCACTACCCAAAGTGGATACTAGGTCCAGTCTTGCTGGTTCATCCTCTCTCTCTCTCTCTCTCTCTCTCTCTCTCTCTCTCTCTCTCTCTCTCTCTCTCTGGTCGTGTCAGTTGGTGCATGAGGTTTTCCAGTACCACCTCCATCATCTTATCCCTCCACGTTTCTGGGCCCCCATGTGACTCCAGGATCTCCCAGTTGATTGTGTGTTTGTTTGTGTGTACTCACCTATTTGTGGTTGCAGGGGTCGAGTCATAGCTCCTGGCCCCGCCTCTTCACTGATTGCTACTAGGTCCTCTCTCTCCCTGCTCCATGAGCTTTATCAAACCTAGTCTTAAAACTATGTATGGTTCCTGCCTCCACTATGTCGCTTTCCAAGCTATTCCACTTCCTGACAACTCTATGACTGAAGAAATACTTCCTAACATCCCTTTGACTCATAGGAGTCTTCAACTTCCAATTGTGACCCCTTGTTTCTGTGTCCCCTCTCTGGAACATCTTGTCTCTGTCCACCTTATCTATTCCTCGCAGTATTTTATATGTCGTTATCATGTCTCCCCTAACCTCCTGTCCTCTAGTGTCGTCAGGCCGATTTCCCTTAACCTTTCTTCGTAGGACAATCCCCTTAGCTCTGGGACTAGTCTTGTTGCAAACCTTTGCACTTTCTCTAATTTCTTGACGTGCTTGACCAGGTGTGGGTTCCAAACTGGTGCTGCATACTCCAGTATGGGCCTGACGTATATGGTATACAGAGTCTTGAATGATTCCTTGGTGAGGTATTGGAACGCTATTCTTAGGTTTGCCAGCCGCCCGTATGCTGCAGCAGTTATCTGATTGATGTGTGCCTCAGGAGATGTGCTCGGTATTATACTCACCCCAAGATCTTTTTCTTTGAGTGAGGTTTGCAGTCTTTGGCCACCTAGACTATACTCTGTCTGCGGTCTTCTTTGCCCTTCCCCGATATTCATGACTTTACATTTGGCAGGGTTAAATTCAAGGAGCCAGTTACTGGACCAGGCTTGCAGCCTGTCCAGGTCTCTTTGTATTCCTGCCTGATCCTCGACTGATTTGATTCTTCTCATTAACTTCACATCATCTGCAAACAGGGACACTTCTGAGTCTATCCCTTCCGTTATGTCATTCACATATACCAAAAACAGTACAGGTCCTAGGACTGACCCTTGTGGAACTCCACTCGTCACAGGTGCCCACTCTGACATCTCGTCACGTACCATGACTCGTTGTTGCCTCCCTGTCAGATATTCTCTGATCCATTGCAGTGCTTTTCCTGTTACGTGTGCCTGATCCTCTAGCTTTTGCATTAATCTCTTGTGAGGAACTGTGTCGAACGCCTTCTTGCAGTCCAAAAAATGCAGTCTATCCACCCTCTCTCTCGTGTCTTACTTCTGTTACCTTGTCATAAAACTGCAGTAGGTTTGTGACACAGGATTTTCCTTCCCTGAAACCATGCTGGTTGTCGTTTATAAGCTTGTGTCTTTCTAGGTGCTCCACCATTCTCCTCCTGATGATCTTCTCCATGACTTTGCATACTATACACGTCAGTGACACAGGTCTGTAGTTTAATGCCTCGTGTCTGTCTCCTTTCTTAAAAATTGGGACTACATTTGCCATCTTCCACGCCTCAGGTAGTTGCCCAGTTTCAATGGATGTGTTGAAGATTTGTGTTAGTGGCACACACAACATCTCTGCTCCCTCTCTAAGGACCCACGGAGAAATGTTGTCCGGTCCCACCGCTTTTGAGGTATCGAGTTCACATAGCAGCTTCTTCACCTCCTCCTCGGTTGTGTGTATTTCATCCAGCACTTGTTGGTATACCTCCCTATTCTGAATTCCTGGAGTCCTTCCTGTCTCCTGTGTAAATACTTCTTTAAATCTCATGTTGAGCTCCTCACATACCTCTTGGTCGTTTATTGTGAACTCCCCACCTTCCTTTCTCAGCCTGATTACCTGGTCCTTGACTGTTGTTTTCCTCCTGATGTGGCTATACAGCAGCTTCGGGTCAGACTTGACTTTTGATGCTATATCATTTTCATATTTTCATATTCAGGTGTGTTTGAGTGTGTGTGTGTGTGTGTGTGTGTGTGTGTGTGTGTGTGTGTGTGTGAGTTCGCACAGTTTGCTGTGTTTAATGAAGTAGAATGAATGTTATTTTACAATGAAATGAAGAAATTAGAAGACCCAGTATTTACAAATGCAATGAATCAATATCATTGGAGAAAGAGACAGAGATAGATCGATAGATAGATAGAGAGAGACAGACAGAGACAGAGACAGAGGCAGATAGTCAGACATACAGAGACAGAGAGGGAGAGAGAGAATATGATCTTTACTGAGGTCATTCAGGTGTTCTTAATGGATCGGTAATCAATGGAAATAGTAGAAAGGTCACCTATCCTCGCTGGACACATTCCGTGATGTCCAACTTTAAAAAAAAAATCGATGAATAGAAAAATAAAATGTTGATAGATAAATATATAGAATAATTTACAAAAGAGCAAACATTCCATCCAATACAAACCAATAACAATTGTAAAAACTAAAAGACTGCAGAAAGTACGATAAATTTTTATGATTTTTTTTGCAAAAACGTTAGTTTTGGGAATGCATTTAAATTTTGGGTAAACGGAAATATATTTAAAAGGCTTTAAAATTTTGG